>JAQGAD010000907.1:0-26519 GCA_034696625.1 Isotomurus palustris
TCGCGGGATGGAACATTTTCGATTTCCTTCCTGGTTCTTGAGTGGCTTATTCATTTACGTGAAAAAATGTGTTTTTTGGGTAACTTGCTCTGTAACTCGCGTCCGGATAAAAAAACCAATAAGCTTTCGAACGTGTCATCGATTCTAACTTTTTTAGGAGTGGGAGCGCTTCAGGGGTCACAACACCCGGCGACAAATAAATTCTTTCAAGCGACTTCACAGACGGTCCTTCGCAGAGGCCTCGAATGATTTCCTCATCCACCTGGAAAGACAACAAAAAATAGGTCAGGGTAGGACGAAAAAGTTTGTCGCAAGCATTTTAGTGATGTACCACAGGAAGATCACGCCTATTGAAATCTCTGAAATCCAAGAGAATGTCAGTCAATTCGAGATTTGGCCAATCAAATTCATTTGCAAGTGCAGTCCGAGTCTCTTCAAGTTGTTCGTCGTTCACAAGAGTTCCACCCAAGATCAATGACTTCAATTCTGAAACACAAGTTAAAATGACAGTCCCACTTGTTAAAAAGCAAGATGTCTCATGTAAATAAAAAGCATGTTTTTATTTCTTAAAATACTTACTGGAGAATGGAGGGGATCTATTGAAATTCCCGTAGGGAAAATCTTCCTCGGCGGCTGCAAATCTTAAACTACCAATAAAATGGAGGGACGTCAGAGAGGGACAGTCACTTTGGATAATGTTTAACAAACTCCGAAGGCTGCCCTCGGCCAATTTATTTTCTGAAAATTCGATATGCGTCAAAGCTGGAGGAAGGCGGATGAGTGGGGCAAATCCGCCACTAAATCCCAATTCTCTTAACGATGGGGGAAATGTGATTCGGTCGAATTCGACGGAGGAATCACTCGTATCCACATGCAAAAGCTTCCTTAAGAGTGTAAACTTTTCTAGCAGTGACAACGTGTCTTCGGTGGGTTTCCAATTTTGAACTGATTCGACTTTCGTGAATAGTTGGAGACAAGCATCGCGTGGAAGCAATTCGTCCATCAATTCCACAAATTTTCCCAGATCGGAGATGATGCCGAGTTCAATTAGCGACTGGGAGTCGATAATGGAATTGGCTAAATTTTGGAGTACTTGACGTTGAAGGTGTAACCTTGTGATCTAGGGTTCAATGCAATATTAATCCAAGTTAGTGAGGACATGTCAAGGAAGAGATTAAATTGAGGGTCTTCTTTTCTTTAGTCAATCAAGCTGGAAACTTCCTCAAAATCTTCTATGTCGATTAAGGGCACAAACAATTCTCCGAGATTACTGTTGTTGTTTAATTTAGCAAAAAATTGATTTTTCTGTTGGCCTCCACACAAAGTGGAACCTGCACGCAATATTATGACATTCTCGAAACAGGAAGGCGGTGACGTTCCCTCTGGCAGAATAAATCCACGTTCTATATAAAGTGCGAGCAGATTTGGAGACTCCAAGAGTTGGAAAACACGAGGGCTGGTGTTAGATCCTAAATGGCCATGATTGCATAATTCTAGGGTCTGTACGTTTGAGCTCAAGTAGGTGCAGAAGTGAGTCCACGCAGATTCATTAAAATCTTTCACAAGATCTTCCACCACAGTTATAACAAATGTGGTCACCTTGAACGGAGGTGGTGATTCCAGAAATTCACACAGAGATACAAACCTGAAATCCACAATTATCCTTGCTTTTGAGAAGACAACGTTTCCCGTTTGTTTTTGGAGTCGATCCACCCACAATTTTGTGGTGGAACAGACCAAACGCAAATTGAGGATATCTTGAATTCCTCCATTTCCCGACGAAACATATAAAAGAATCTTGTTCTTCACTCTTGGGACGACTCCCAACAGTCTGCAGAACAAAATAAAAAAACAATTTAGTATTTATCTATGCTTGACTTGGTTTAGAAAGGCTTGTGTACATTGTATTTATCAGATATTGTTAAGGCGTAATTTTGTTTTTAGAAAACTAAACCTGTGAGCAACGATTCAACTAAAATTTTGTAAGAAATTACTCGGTATAAATTTCAGTGGCGTAAAAAGTCGGCTGAAGTTACGATTATTAATTCAAATCCAAAATAGATAACCTTAGCAAGGTTGTAATTGCATTGGCCTTTTACCTGATGCTTCGATACTTGCGTCATTAATGTAATAAACATAATAATAGTTTTTCAGCTTTTAAAAAAATCGTTGTTTCCAAATTATTTTTGGCTTCAAAATTGAATTCATAAAATAATTCTTGAATCACTTGAAGATAAAATATAATTGAAGAGAAGTCTTTCAACTTGAAATGAAATGTGGCATCAAACGCATAGCAAGTTATTGATATTCAAGTGGAATATAGCAATTGGACATTATTCGCAAATTTAAAGTTTCGAATAGTTGCGCTGAGGTGTCTGGTTCCAAATAAACTTACGTAAGGGGACAGCTGGACATCTTGTGACACGTTAAACTGAGCTTACTGCTGCCGTTGATTAATTTACGTCGCAGCCGAGGAATCACTTTTGATAAGGAGTTGCTTAAATGAAAATTTAGTTTTCTGGATGACGTGGAATTTTTTGATTATCACTATGAAAGACAGAAAGTATTTTGCATTAAACTTCAGTTCTGCCGAAATAAAACAATGGTAGTCACTGACAATGTGGCTTTCAAATGGAGTTAAAGGGTTTACAGAAACACTGAACAGGAATAAATTATACGAAAATAATGACTCAGCACTTTCTGGCAAAGAATCTGGAATGTAACAACGTTTAAGCTTTGAATTAGAATATCTCGCCGCTTGTTCTCGCCTCTCCTCCTAATGAGGCAATTTGCGATATCCTATGTTCCTAACTGACACTAACTGTGGGTGTCAACTGTCAACACTGTCTCGTCAACTCGTTCAGTTCCACAAATGTTTTGTGGTTTTTCTATTCTGCATTGTTTCATATGATTTGAAATGCTACTGTGCATTGTTATCTGAACGGTTTGCTACTCGAGCTTGCTAGAAGAAATAAAAAAATAGAATATATTCTTCGGTTTAACTCTTCTCTTGCATTGAAAATTCCATATTAATTGCAGTTTAATTTCTTAAACTGAAATCCGTCGTTAATTTTTCTTCCTCTGATCTCATCCATTAACCCTTACGAATCTCACATATAGTCCACATAAATTAATTTTTGGTCTCAAATAAATTTTAAAACTTTGAAACAAGGTTCAAAGGATATTAAAACTTGAGTCTTGACTCTTGACACCAAATGCACAAATTCTCGAAAACTTGAAAAGAAAGAATAATTATTGAATCATTCTCATGTCACTGGGTAGTTTCTTTTGCATATCATGAAAAGACACTTGAAATACATTACTGAATCAAAATAAAATTCCGATTCTCTTTATATACACTTGTTGTTCAGTTGTTGTCTTCACTACCATTTTGATTGAAACATGTAGCAGACTGTGCCTGTCCTGGGAGTGCATAGCTTGAATAAGAAACGTTTTGGGATTCTTTCCCTGCAGGAATTGAATTACCTCGCATGTCCTCATGTCTCATAATTTATTGCTTTGAAAGCTAGAAATCAATTTGCTGTACGCAGTAACATACATTTGTGAACTTTCAGGAAGTATATGAATACTTCTGGATTACCAGTATGTAAATCTTTTTTTTTGAAATTATATATTCAGTTTTTACTGAATTTAAAAAAAAGCTCAGTTAAAAACCAAAAAATAATAAATAAGTGAGAAAATGCCACAAAAATTGTGTGTACCAGATGAGGTCAGTTTGTATTGTAATAAGTAAGATGTCAAATTTTGTCGGGGTCTACTTTAACCCTTTCGCTACCCTCACTTAAGGTTTTTTGTTTTGCATGATTTAGGAATTTGTACTGCATAGAATTTTTTTCCGGAAACGTGTTTGGAATTTTAGATTTTAATATGAACCGTACGGTAATGCATTTTACGTTGTTTGTAATCTCACTGGCACTCCACAAGTTAGATCTCCATTAAGGAAATCGGGAAAAGAAAGAGAAACAAAATCAACCACTTTTTCTGACAGTTAGGATGATTGAGAACAGGACAAAATCGCTGCTGTATTTGTTTGGATAATTGCATTCAATAAAATACATGATAACTGAATGCGACCTTGTCCGCTCATTTGTGCCATGTTTAGAGTTAATTAAATTTCTATATATTTATAAATGTTTTATTTATTTATGTATATTATTAAGTCCATAAACTGGAGTGGTTACATGTTACATCTTGATAAATATAAATACACTTATTAAATTGACTTGCAACGCAAAGTGATCAATTATTTAATTCCTTCTAACAATCTTATCAGAAGACAACGTCATCAACAAAGAGGTAATGAATGAAAAGAAACATAGCTGCAGTTCGGATTGTATTTCAAGACGCATTCGACACAATTAGTTATCTTCCTTCAGACAAATTTGTTCCGTTTTCCCACAATAATAACAAAAGTAAATGTAAGTCTAACATCAGCAAATTAAATCTGCTAACTTAACTGCTAATAAGAGTTAAGTGATCTGATCAAATGGAAGGGGATTCATAATATAACATATACAGAAAGACGAATATCAGAAGGTTCTTTGGAGTCCAAATATTTCCTGGATTCAACTTTCACACTTTTTCCTAGTTTCGTATCATTCTAAAATCTCAAAATTTATTCCATGCTGTTTATGATAAAATATTTTTCACATGGAATTGGAGTTCATTCCTGTGGATTTCCGGATCCTCGAGATTCGAGTCCTGTTCATGAATGTGTGCAACCTACGCTCCAGGTTTGCCAACATATCGAAGCTGTTAAAGCCATACCTCTGGATTAACCCATGGGCAAGCTGATGATCAAAAACAATAAGTTAACGATAATAGTTTAATCGTTAACGCACAACCACAAATGGAATATACAAGTCTTAAAAAGCACCTGGGAGAGAAGTGAATTCAGAATCTTTTCACCGTGTACTCGTAAACAAGAATAAACAGTCATGCATTGACCAATCTGTGCTACTCTTGCCCTGAAATTCGTCACTACCATGGTCCTTTCCACTCTACAAGAAGAGATACGAGTTTGCGCACGTCAACGACTTTAACTTCTTTCGAAACGGAAGTGCTAGAGGAGTCACATCTTCATTCGGCATTTGTACAGGCCAATCAAATTCTGTTGGAAGTGGAGTCCGAATCTCGTCCATGTGATTCTCATTCTGAAGTCATACGTCGAAGCCCAAAATCTCCTATTCTGAAACAAAAGTTTAAATGACGTTTCCTTTTTTTATGCAGGATGTAATTAATTATTTCACTTATGGGTTTTGTTATAATCAAGTCTTACTGGAGAAAGGAGGCTATTTTCCATAGCTCCAAGAAGTTGCGCATTCCTCCGCGATTTCAAGGGTCCAAAAACTTATGTGGAGAGACGTGAGTGAAGAACAGGGACTTCGAATCAAATTCAGTGACTTTCGAAGGCTCGTCACTTTCATTTCATTTAGCATTCATTTCAATGGAGAGGAAGACGGTTGAGTGGAGTGAATCATTCTGTGAATTCCAACTCTTTTAACTGTGGCGGAACAGTGAGTCGTTCGAAATCGACGGAGGAATAAGCTCATGTCCAAAAGCAAAAGTTTGTTTAACAGTGGATAATATTGCAGAGCAGTTATGACGCTGCTTCCGTGGGCTTCCATATTTTTACACACTTGGCAGTCGTGAACAGTTGGCGACTAGAAGCGCATTTTTAAGCAATTCATTCATTAACTCCGCAAATTCACCCAAGTCGGGTATGCTCACTAGCCGAATTTTGGAGTTTGAAGAGACGACAGAATTGACAAAATTTTGGACCACTTGGCGTTGAAGGTGACAGCTCTGTGAAAGAGGATTCAATGCAATATAATTCAAGCTTGAAGAGTCCATGTTTAAGTACATTTTTAGTAGACTGTCGTATTTTCTTTGGTCAATCAAATTGGAAACTCCCACCAAGTCTTCCACATCGCTTAGAGACACACTTAACTCTTTAAGGTTGCTGTTGTTCAGCAATTGGGCATAAAATTGATTTTTCTGCCAACCCTCTCGGAATAGGGAACCTGCGTGCAATTTTTTGACACTTGAGAAACAAGAAGGAAGCCTCGAGTCCTCTGGCAGCACCAATTGTTCACAAATATTTATGTCCAGCAGATTTGGTGAATCCATGAGCTCCAAAATATGCAGTTTGATGGCGTTTGGAATGAAATCCTTAGGTTGCACTACAAGTGTGCGTAGGTTTGTCTTCCAGTACAAACAGAAGTCAGTCCCCGTACCATCCCTGTCTAAGTAGTCGCACGCATCTCCTACTGCGGCAATGGACAACGAAGTCACCTTGAATGGTGGAAGTGATGCAACAAATTGGCGCAGCGATTCGTGACGCAAATCCAAGCGGACTTGCGCCCTCGAGAAGACAACGTCTGCTTGTTCCTTTGGGAGATGATCGACCCACAATTTGGTTGTGGAACAGACCAAACGCAAATTGAGTATATCTTGGATTCCTCCTTCTCCCGATGAAACAAGGAAGACAATCTTGTTGTCGACTCCCGGATTGACTCCCAACAACCTATATGACAAAACAATTAAATTAATTCAGATGTCATGTGTATGTATAAAAGCTGGCTTTGAAAGAATTTCTGCCTTATTATTCAACAGGAATTAAAGTGTAGTACACTAATTTTAAGTCACAACGAGGATTCGACACAAACACATATTTACTTATCTACATGCTAATTGCTAACGGGTTGGGGACAATGAGTGGAACAAACAAAATGAGTCCACGAGTATTATTTAAAAGTAAAACAGGAAATGTCCTGTAAGATTCTGATTAGTAACGGCTTATCAATTAGTCATTTATGTTATTAATTCATGAATATAATTGTTGCGATTTGAGTAAAGTTATCTGCACTACCTGCCTCAAAAGCTACATTTTTAGCGTGGTCTCCAGTGGGATGCCTGAAATAGTAATTATTTAGTCTCCTCAAGAGTAATTGGAAAATAATTCTTTACAGAAGTATTTCAAATTGAATTAAAATGTGGAATCAAATGGTTAGTGGTTGATATTCATGCACCATTGAGAGATACCATAGGAATGGAAAATATCGAAAAGTAGACTTGTTTGTGGTGTCTTTTATCTTGCAAACTTACGGAGGAGGAGACCTGGACGTCCTGTTTCCCATGACACTCAGCTGCCGTTGGGTATTTGACGCCAAACTCAAAGGATCACATGACAGAAGGAGTTACATTAAATATTCCTTTACCAGATGGCTTGGAAATTTTGTAGATGCTTTAACTAAATAAATAACTCAATATTACTGAAACACAACCCTCTTTTGATTTGTAGAGGAATTTTATTTCAAATTAATATTTTACCTTAATCATGGACAATGAACTAACAAAGTTTACACATTAAAATGAAGGATTCACAAAGCCCCTGCAACAATTAAGTTAAAACGATAGGAAAATCTTAGGGCTTTTTTAATTACTTGCCGATGGAATTAAAATGTAAACAATCGATTTTGGTTTGAATTTGAATGTATCGCCGCCATCAATCCCCACTTCTCCTACTGAGGCAGCTTGCGATTCCCAATGGGATAAAGTGGTGGTCTCATGTCAGCACATTCTCATTAAATGTACCATGCATATCTCTTCTCAATTATGTAGTTTAATTCTTCGTAGATTATCCAGTTTTTTAATGCAGCCGAGTTCCAGGAATCAAATAATATTTTGGTTAATTTTCTTTATCTTTGAAAATTCCATTCAATAGACGGTTTGATTTTCGAATTGCAAGTCTTTATTACGTTTCTTCTCTACATTCACATCTATTAAAAATGTTCATCTTTTAACGCAGTCCATTTTTTTGGGGGGGGGGGGGTCTCAAATAAGTTTTCGAAATTATTGAAACAACATTCACAAGATATTAAAACTTGATTCTAAACACAAAATACATAGATTTTAGCTCTGGACATGACATGCCAAACAATTGAATTGAGTCGATTTTAACAGATGTAAGTCGATATATATGTAAATTTGTTCGAGTACAAATCCTCTTGTGCAGATAAGAGGATTTTCACTCGCTTTCACACGCCTTAGAGATGAAGTTTTACCTTATCGCACTTTGAGTATCATGATTACATTGATTTTTTTATCTGTATCTTTCCGTTAAAAAGAGCTTTGGTTGTTTATTCATTTGTAGTTTCAGATGGAATATTGGGAGCATCAAATAAATCAATTAAGCAATTGAATTTAGAAATGGGTGATATTCATTCTGCAAAATACACAATTTTAAATCCTTTATTTTTATAATTTGACGATAGGCAATTAAGTCCAATTCATACTCTTGAAGACTTCGACTGCTTGGAAGAAATTTACATCACAGACGTCAGTTGTTATAAAATTCTGGCTTAGAAGATGCAGCATTTCTTTCAAAGCTTCAGAATATTAGAAGGATAAGAAGTCATAATAAGTCACCCAAACATGCCAAATTCATTGAAATTTAAAAAAGTAGCATTTTTATCTTCTAAATTTTTTTGAAATCTTTTCGGATTGATTTCCACTGTATCTGTGAAGTCACAACAGCTTTCGCAGTTTCGCACTGCCACTTGTGGCTACTTTCGTACTTTTGCTTCCAAAGTCTTCAGCAGTGGAAGTGCCTGCGGGGTTACAGACCCATTCGGCACAAAAAGAGATTGAAGAGACGTTGCGGAGGGTCCATTCAGAAGGCCCCTTAGAATTTCCTCACCCACGTGCAAAGAGTAAGTCACACAAAAAATTCTAACACGACTAATTAACGCGTTTTGTATTTAGGACGTACCAAAGGAAGGTCACGCCCCTGGGAATCCCTGATACTCAAATGCAGTGCTCTCAAGTGGAGGTTTGTCCAATAGAATTCATCTGTAAGAGAATTTCGAAACTCATCCGCATTGACCTCAGTGTGAACAACTCCAGTGATGCTCAAGTTCTCCAAATCTGAAACACAAGTTAAAATTACATCCACTAATCTTAATTTCAAATTTTATGTTGTTGATCGATATGAGTCTTCTATTGCAATGATGTCTCACTGAAAAACGGAGTCAATCTTTCGAAATGAACAGCTTGGCCTCTTTCCTCCGCAGCGACAAAGTTACAACTATTAAGCGTGAGTTCCCTGAGGTCAGGACAGCGACTTTGGATCAAGTTCAGCGAACTCCCAAGCCGATCCGCGACAAACTTACAATTATACAAACGCAGGCACTTCAATCTTGGAGGAAGATAGGCGAGTGGGGCGAATCCTCCCGTGAACTCTAATTTTTCCAAAGATGGAGGCCAAGTGAGTCGGTTGTATTCGACCGAAGAGTCACTCGTGTTCACAAACAGAAGTGTTTTTAAGCATGCAAAATGTCCGAGTATCGACAACGTATTTTGGCTTAGTTTCAAATTTCTGGCAAATTCGACTCTTTTAAAAAATTCCACACAAGCAGCAGGTAGAAGCAACTCGTTCATATATTTATAGAAGTATTCTAGGCGACTTATATCCACTAGATTAATTTTCGACTTTGATTCGACAATAGAATTGGCAAAACTTTGGAGCAGTTGGCGATGACGGTGATAATCTGGTATTGCAGGATCCGATGCAAAAAAATTGAAAGTTTGTAAGGTCATTCTTAAGTTCAGCTTTAAGTGAGTGTCTTCTTTTCTTAGCTCAATCAAGTTAGAAACTGCAACCAAGTCTTCTGCACGATTCAATTGGATACTAATGTCTCTGAGGTTTCTATTCCTCTGTAAATGCAAATAAAACGAACGCTTCCAAGGATTTCCAGGAAGGAAGAAACGCGCTTGGTATTTTGTGACATCCCAGTTAAATCCGAGGGGCTCCGATTCCTCCGGCTGAACGAAGCCATCTGAGATGTTAAGCAGATTTGGCAACCCCATGAGTTCCAAAACAAGTTTGACGGCTCGTGAAGTGTAATCCCAGCCTTGTAATTCAAGAGTCTCCAACTTTCGGTTCCAGTAGGAAAGGAAGCGAGTCCAGATGTCATCGTGGTCCTCGCTCTCAGGCTCTTCTAATTCTTCGACACACAATGTGGAAACTTTGAATGGGGGCGGCGATGATAAAAATTGACGCAAGGATCTGTAACACAAATCTACGACTACTTTTGCTCTCGAGAAGACAACGTCTGCGTGTTTATTTGGGAGACGATCCACCCACAATTTGGTTGTGGAACAGACCAAACGCAAATTGAGGACATCTCGGATTCCTCTTTTTCCCGATGAAACAAATAAGAGAATCTTGTTCTCTACTCCCGGCACGACTCCCAACAATCTGTATGACATATAAAGTGAGCAATTGAAAATACGTAGGTATGTTTAAGATGTCTTTGAATGGATTGTGTCTGTTAATTCATTAGGGATAAAGAAGTGAAAAATTTAAAGGCACAGGGTCAGATTCATCCGGCACAAAACTTAGTTGCTTGTTAGTTTTCGGTGTATTCTCTACTGGGGTGTCTGAACTGAAGACTTAATTCTTTAATCGCCTGAATATGAACTTGAGGAAATTTGAAAATTCACGGGAAGTCTAACTTAAAATGAAATTTGGCGTCAAACACAATAATGTCATTAAATAATACATAGCACTTATTTAGAGATACTATACGAATATAAAGTTACAAAAAGCTGCCTTTTGCTCTCCAGTTCAAGCAAACAAACTTACGTAGGAGGCGAGTTGGACATTCTGGAACAAGTTGCTGACAGCTGCCGTAGAGTGTTTCAGTTCGTATTAAAAGATTAATTATAAAACTATTGATCCCAATATCGTCGAGAGTGTGGAATTGGTCGTTGACACACACACAAAGTTGTTGACTTAGTCTTAAAGTACTGAAATAAAATTCATTGTACTTATTTTTTATTGGTATTTGTTGTTTTGAAGTTCAAATTTTAGTTTAATCATAAACAATGAAGCTTACATGTCACGATTAAGGATTCACAGAGGCCTCGCAAATTTAACTTCAACTAAAATTTGAATAAACGATACGAATCAAATAATTATAAAAAGTATTTGGCGAATAATTAGGAATGTCATCAATGAGTAATTATTTGCGTAATTATCTAACCGCCAGCACTCCCTTTTTCTCCTATTGAGGCAATTTGCGATAGCCGAATTACTTAAATGTGAGTCACATGTCAGCAGAGTCTCACAAACTCCTTCAGGCACAGAAATGTTCAGTGAGCATTTAATCTGAATTTTTTAATTTAGTTGCTAGTTTACTATCCACAGCTTTTGTGTCTCTGTTGCATTGACGGATATAAACTGACATGCAATCAGATAAAAATTTCGGACATAATGTTGTCTAGTATTATCATTCAAAATGTTTTTTTATTCGAGCTCAGTATAAAGAATCAAAGCAGAAAATGTGCTTTTATTGAATTTTTCTTTTGTTAAAAAATCATTTAAAAGGCAGTTTTAAAGGCTTGACTGAAATGGTACATTGATACAGCTTAGTAATAAAAAAAGAGATGATTTGTCTTGTGTAACAATAAATCATCGGCTTTAAATCTTCTCGTGGATGAATCCTCTGTGGCAGACAGGTAAGCTAAGTAAAGGCAACTCAACAGAATGGAATTAATCACCAGCTTTAGTTTGCTCGGTTGAGTGTCATGACCACATTTTCTTATCGGTCACTTCCTTTTAAAATGAGGTTTTTTGCTTACTCGTTTGTAGTTGCAAAAGTAATACTGTGTGTATAAAATGAGGAAATAACAAATTTGAATCTCAATTAATTCTGCGAAATCCACCGATATCACTTCTTATCGTATCAAACAATAGTTAACTAGATCACAATTATGGTTTTAGAGGCTGAGCAGCTTTCTCAAGGTATTTTGATTACGACCCGTATTTCCAAAACCATCCAAATTTTGTGAGATATACGTGAATTCCATTTACTGACTCAAAGTGAAATATTTTCGAGTTTATATCCGTCGTTTCAGTGCAATTGCAACAGCCGCCTCTCAGCAAAGAATTCGGGAATGAAGTCTTGTCCCTTCACGGTCACGGAGGGCAATGACTCCAACTTCTTTAGCAGCGGAAGTGCCCCTGCTGTGACACACCCATTCGGAACCTTAAGTGTCCGAAGAGACTTGGCGGAGTGTCCAGTCAGCAGGCCACTAAGAATTTCCTCACCCACCTGCCACGACAACAAAAAAGACGTAAGCAATGGTGCAACAGAATTTATCAACTAATCTGTTTTGTGATGAGGACGTACCAAAGGAAGGTTACTCGCATTGGAATCTTTGAAATGCAAATGGAGGTAGGTCAACTGGAGATGTGGCCAATCGAATTCATTTGCAAGAGCTGTTCGAATCTCCTCTGCGTGTTCCTCGTTCTGAACTTTTCCTGTGAAGCTGAATTGCTTCAATCCTGAAAGGAAAATTTTAATGACAATCATTTAGTTTAATTCAAAGTGAATTTATTGATTAAAATATGTATCTCACTGGAAAATGGAGCGGAGTTTTCTACATGTGTGACTATGCCTCCATTCTGCGCCTCTATTGGTCGCAAATTTCTAATGTGAAGAGACTTGAGAGAGGGACACCGAATTCGGATCAAGTTCAACAAGTTCCGAATGGTGCCTGCGACAAATTTATTAGCATTCAAATGGAGAATAGTCAAAGTTGGAGGAAGTTGGGCTAGTGGGGCGAATCCCTTGTACAATCCCAACTCTTCCAACGATGGAGGTAATTTGAGTCGATCATTTTGGACAGAGAAGTCATTCGTGTCGACAAATAAAATTTTCTTTAAGCGTGAAGAATATTCGAATAATGGTGACGACTCTCTCGTGGGTTTCCAGAAGATAACAGACTCGACCGTGTTCAAAAAATGCCAACAAACATCGGATGGTAGCAACTCATTCATTCCTTTATCCAGTAAATCCAATTCAAATACGTCCAGCAGTTGAATTTTCGAGTTTGATGCGACGATGGAATTGGCGAAATTTTCAAACGCCTGGCGTGCATTCTGTTCTCTTGTGTCAAATGCCGATACAAATAAAGGTACTTGCTTCATTTCAAAGTTCAGCTGAAGCTGTGTGTCGTATTTTCTTTGGTTAATTAAATTCGAAACTTCAACCAAGTCTTCCACGTCAACTAAGGACACGCGCAGTTCTCTCAGGTTTCTGTTTGTTTGCAGCTGGGTGTAAAATTGATTTTTCTGTTGAGCTCCGCGAAAAATCGCACCTGCACGCAATTTTCTGACTCCCACAAAACAAGAAGGGAGCGGTGAGCCCTCCGACAAAATAAGTTCGGGACATAAACTTATCTCGATCAGATTTGGTGACTCCATCAGCTCCAAGACGCGAAGTTTGATGGCAGGAGAAATCAAATCCTCAGCCTTTACGACAAGTGTCTGTAGGTTTTTCTTCCAGTAGGCACAGAACTTATTCCACGTGTCATTACTGTCTATGCAGTCTAACGCATCTCCTTCTGCGGCAATGGATAATGCGGTCACTTTGAATGGTGGCGGTGATGTCAGAAATCTGTGTAGCGTTTCGAAATGCAAATTCATGTGGACATGGGCCCTTGAGAAAACAACGTCGGCCTGTTTCTTTGGGAGATGATCCACCCACAATTTGGTGGTGGAACAGACCAAACGTAAGTTGAGAATATCTTTAATTCCTCCTTCTCCGGACGAAACGAATAAGAGAACCTTCTCCTCCAATCCCGGGTCGACTCCCAACAGTCTGAAAAACAAAATAGAATAGAATTAAATGAGTGGTTTTCAATGCATCAGAAGTTGGCGTTTAAGGATTTGTGTTAATTTATTCATCACGGGTTATGAAACAACAAATTGTTTTAAGGACCAAGACCTTAAAGCAAGGGTTCACTTGTTTATTAGAATATTAATTGTTATCCCAGTTCTGGGTTTTGTAGTCGACTAAGTCCATGAGAATTATTAAAATTCCTTGCAAGATTCATTTAAAATGTGAATTGTAAATTATACATCTCCTGAAATTAATTTAATTTTATTCGTTGTAGTAAAGATTATCGGAATTAGCTTCTCCAAAACTTTCAAAGAAAATAATATTCCTTCCATAGTCTCTAAGTTTGTTTATGAAAACTAGTTGTCATCGCCAGAAGACTAATGTTAAAATAATTCTATAAGGACTTTCACCGACTTCAAATGAAATGGGGCATAAAACACGTAGTCAATGATTGATACTCATTCATAACTTAGAGACAGCTGAAAAATATGAAGTGTCAACAAGTTGCCTTGTTATCTTCTGTATTTTACAAACTTACGGAGGAGGAGACCTGGACGTCCTGTTTCCCATAACACTCAGCTGCCGTTGAGTTTTTGACGCCACACCTCAAGGATCCTTTCACATAACGAGTTACTTTTAGGATTTGTTTTATCCAGATGACGTGGATATTGTGGGATGATTAAACTAAAAAAATAACTTAATATTAGTGAAATACAATCCGTTTTACAATTGTTGTTATTTGAAATTGATATTAAAGTTTACCTCAGCCATTGCCAATCAAGTAATCAAGCGTACACATTTCAATGAAGGATTCACAAAATCCCTGCAACACTGAAGTTAGACAAACGATACGGAATTAATAACTTTCAGGTTTAGTTGGTGAAGGATGTTGAATGTAAACAATCGATTTTTATTTGAAGGTCTCGCCGCCAACATTCCCCACTCCTCTTTATTGAGGCAATTTGCGATTTCCATTGCGGTTGAGTAGTGGTCTCATTATAACACAGTCTGTTCAATTCCATCATGCTCAGAAATGTATAATGAATGATTAAATCTTCTCCATTATATAATTTATTGGTTCGTTTATTATTCAGATTCACAGCTTGTGTTCCCCAATTGCTCTAAAAGAGTTAGACTGACTTACAATAATACAATACAACAATTGACTAGTCTAACAATGGACGGAATTGATTCAGTATCAGTTTTTATAAAACTAAGTTCGACTAGACGCATATGCGACTTTCTACGATAAACTGCACTTCTTCTCGTAAAAAAAATAACCGACAGTATCACAATTCTGGTTTAAGAGATTCAGCACTTCTCTCTAAGGCTTTGGATTATTCCGAGGATGATAAATAACCCGCACTTTTAAAATTAACCAAAATGTTATAAAATAACTTTGTATTTTATCCACAGAATTAATCAGAAAAATTCTCGAGTTTGTCTGTGTTGTTTTTGTGAAGTCACAACGAAGTGTTACTTATTTAAGACTAGTTATATGTGCAATAAATGATCACAACACGTTAAATAAAGAGAATCAATCAATCAATCAACGAATTTCGCACTGATACTTGTCACTGTCGTCGTACTTTTCATTTTGTTAAATGCGCGGTTTCGATTAACAGCTTTTTTAACGTGTTTAGCAGTGGAAGTGCCTGTGGGGTCACAGACCCATTTGGTACCCTCAGATGTTGAAGAGATTTGGCGGAGGGTCCATTCAGAAGGCCCCTTAGAATTTCCTCACCCACCTGCAATGACAACGAAAAAGACTCAAATAAAGGGTACACAGGTTAACTAACACTTTATTTGGTGAGGACGTACCAAAGGAAGGTCACGCCCATGGGAATCCCTGAAACTCAAGAGCAGTTTTCTCAATTGGAGTTTCGGCCAGTCAAATTCATCTGCAAGAGAAGTCCCAAACTCTTCCGCGTCTAATTCATTCTGAACAACTCCAGTGATGCTCAATTCCTCTAATTCTGAAACAAGAGTTAAAATTACATTCACTTTCAAAGTGTGTTTTGTTGCTTGACTTATGTTTCTCCTTGAATTGATGTCTCACTGAAGAACGGAGGGGAAGTTTCGAAATAAGCGGCTGGTCCTCTTTCCTCTGCCCAATCTTGAATGTGGAGAGCCATAAGTGAGGGACAGCGACTTCGGATCAAGTTAAGCGAACTTCGAAGGCTGTCCAGGACAAATTTACATTTATTCAAACGCAGAAACTTCAAAGCTGGAGGAAGACGGAGGAGTGGGGCGATTCCATCGTTAACTCCCAACTCTTCTAACGATGGGGGGAAGGTGAGTCGGTCGTGTGCGACGGAGAAATCACTCGTGTCCACAAATAGAAGTGCTTTTAAACGTGGAAAAAATCCCGGTAACGACAACGTCTCTTGCGTGGGTTTCCAACTTCTGACAGATTCGACTGTTTTAAAAAGTTCAAGAGAAGCAGAGCGTGGAAGCAACTCGTTCATCAATTTATAAAAGTCTCCTAAGTCAGGTATGTCCACCAGTTTAATTTTTGAATTGGATGTGACGATGGAATTTGCAAAATTGTGGAGCACTTGGCGTTGAGGGTGATAACCCGGTGTTGCAGGGTTTATTACAGAAATTTTGAAAATAGGTAAGTTCATACTTAAGGAGAGCTGAAGTTGAGTGTCTTCTTTTCTGAAGTCAATCAAATTAGAAACTCTAACCAAGTCTTCTGCATCGCTTAATTGCAGACTCAGTTCTCTGAGGTTTCTGTTGCTCAGCATTTGGGAGTAAAATTGACTTCGCCGGGGATCTCTGGGGAGAATCCCTCCAGCATGGAATTTTGCGAGTTTCTCGAAACACGAAGGGAGGTTGGAATCATTTGCCAGAATAAAATTATCTGGGGTAGAAATTGTGACCAGGTTTGGTGATTCCATGAGTTCCAAAACAAGTCTGCAGACAGGTGCATAAATATTTCGTGTTTTTAATTCCAGAGTCTCCAGCTTTCGGTTCCAGTAAGAACAGAAGCGAGTCCAGATTTCCTCTTGGTCTTCGCTGTTCGACGGATCTTCTGCAACTGTCAGGGAGGTGAGGGACAACGTGGTCACTCTGAAGGGGGGCGGTGATGCTAGAAATCGGCGCAACGATGAGAGACGCAAATCCACGGGGATATGGGCGCTTGAGAAAACAACGTCTGCTTGTTTCTTTGAGAGACGATCCACCCACAATTTGGTTGTGGAACAGACCAAACGCAAATTGAGGACATCCCGGATTCCTTCTTTCCCCGATGAAACAAAAAATAGAATCTTGCTCTCCACACCGGAGACGACTCCCAACAATCTGTAGAACCAAAACAATAAATTCATTTCTGTCGCTTATGAGTAGGTCATCATTGTTAGATTTGTTACATTTAACAAGACATAAAACAAAGGATTCGGCATAAAAACGTATGTTTCTTAATGTTTTAATTGCTAGCTGTCACCTGATTATAATTAATGAATTAAATTCACATTTGAGCAAAATTTATTCAAATTAGGTATTCCTTAATTTGAAATTTAAAAACTTGGGGCTCTTTTGTTGCTTCTAATGCTGTGTTAGAAAATTGATAATGGATTAAGCGCCGAAGTATTAATGTGGAAAAAGTTTTAAGGAAGTTTGTCAACTTGTCAATGTGGTGTCAAACTTTATGCCAGTAAATGAAAGTTAAGTTGTGTTTAGGAATTAGTGATTCCATGTGAATACAATATTTTGAAAAGTAGCCTTGTGTTGTCCTGTATCTAATAAGCTTACGTAAGAGGAGAGCTGAACATCCTTTGTCCACTGCTGACAACTTCCGTTAAATATTTGACGTCACATCCAACGGATAATCTCAAGGAAGGAGTCACTTATAGATGGAAAGCAATTTATCCAAATGATGAGGAATGTGTGGAATATTTAAATTCTAGAACTAAGCAGACCAATTCAATCAATTAATTAATTTCAATATACAAGAATCAAAAATATATTAATATTTTTATTTTTACAAATATGTTAATATTTTTAGTTAATGTTTATTCACTCGTGATTTTCAAACTAAACTTTACCTTACCCATTAACAATGAAGTTAAGGGGTCACACTTAACCATTCTGATTAACGTGCCACTGAAACACTGAAGTTAAATCAACTATACGAAAAGTAAAGACTAGTAATAAACTATGTGAAAATAATGACTCATATTTTCTTAGGCACAGAACGAAATATGTAAACACATAATTTTGGAGTAAAAGTCTCGCCGCCATAATTCCCACATGTCTTATTGAGGCAATGTGCGATCACCAAAGTCCATGAGTGTGTGAATCAAATGTCAGCAGAGTCTCACAAACTCCTTAAGCCATGGAATATCCCGTCTCGATTATCTAATAGTTTTCCGTTCATAAATATACTCACGGTGTATCATCTACCTGCACTAAACTAACGGATGAAGGTGAGATGCAATCTGATAGTATTTTTAGTTTGTCAGTAGCATGAGTCAAAAGCGTAAGGTTTACATTTGATTAATTTTTCTTTTAATTTAAACATTGATTAAAATATCTTCGTTGTTTTACTTACAGCAGTTCCAATTTTTTTCTTAACTTCTCATCCATTTCAAGGAAGAAAACATTTGTCGTTTTAACTACTCTCAAAAACCAAAACTCAAAGTGAAAATGCATCTTAGCTTTTTTCAATCAACAATAAAGTAATTTAAAAGCTATTTCGTATTTTGATAAATATGGAATTAAACATTCTCTTTTACTCCAGTCCAGATTACTATGATCTTAACCCACACATTATATATACTCCTTGACATTAGTGTTGGAAATATTATGTTATTCATTTTTTTCCTATTCTTTCCCTAATAATTTCATTCACCACGAGATTCAAGTCCTTTTAATTATTTTATGCAACCCCAGTTCCAGGTTTTTGGACTTAATGAAGATGTGAAACCCATTCTTTGTTTTGTGGAAGTAGAAACTAATGAAAAGAGTATTTATTAACTTATACATTTATACAAGAGTTACACTGCTAGTACGCAAATTACACCCCAGGTTAATATAATATTGCATTTAACTGATAAGTAATAATTTGTGTTAATCAAATTTAGAGTGGCGTTATTGAGTACACCGACAAGAGAGATAACATTTGTTGGATAAATAACAGATTTCATTTAGTTCAGAGTTTAAGATATGTTTGAAATATTTGAATGCATTTGTTTTAAATACAGAAAAAGGAAGTACAGTTTTGATATCACCATCACCTAACCTGGGAGACTCGAATAGAGCAGATAAGGTAATGTTGATAGTAGTTGAAAAGTTCTTGAACAAATAAAAGTGGAAAAGGTATCTCACGTTTTAAATAACACAGAGAGAAGACCTTATTCAGAAAAATTGTCAACGTACACGTATGACAATTAAATTATGAAATTATGAAAGGAAAGATGTGTCCCAATGTTCCATTAAATTAAATATCGACCGTATCAGTGTCTAGAACGATCTCCTCGTTGTCTCCTATCAACCCTGCGTGCATCCTTCTCTCCCATCCCATTGGTCCCATCCCTCGCCACTTACCCTCTGTAGAATAAAACCAATGTGTTTTCGGATGTGTCATCGATTCCAGCCTTGTAAGCAGTGGAAGTGCTTCCGGGACCATAACCTTAGGTGACAAATGAAGTACTTTAAATGACTTTGCGGAAGGTCCTTCGCAAAGTCCTCTCATTACTTCCTTGTCCACCTGGAAAGACAACGAACTAGAGGTTATCTTAGGTCCAATAAGGTAGATGAAATCATTTAATGATTTGGAGGTACCACAGAATAGACACGCTCGTTGAAATCCCAGAAATGCAAATGGATGTGAGTCAACTGGAGATTTAGCCAATCAAATTCATTTGCAAGTGCAATCCGAGTCTCTTCAAGGTGTTCGTCTTTCCGAAGATTTCCATTTATGCGCAATACCTTCAATTCTGAAACAAAAGTTGTAATGACGTTCCCTTTTGTTCGTTTTAATTTTAAATACCTGTAATTTATTTTTAAGGTATCCATTTATTTTACACAATACTTACTGGAGAACGGAGGGCTTGTTTCGTAATGTGCAGAGGGTAAAACTTCAGCCGTAGCTGAAAACCTAAACTTGTTAAAGTCGAGGGACGTCAGTGAGGGGCAGCAGCCTCGGATCAAGTTCAGCGAACTCCGAAGTCTGCCCACGGGAAACGTATACTCCATCAAAGACAAATGCGTCAAAGTTGAAGGAAGATCGGCAAGTGGGGCGACTTTGCCATAGAATCTCAACGCTCTTAACGATTGGGGAAATTTGAGTCGCTCGTATTCGACGGAGGAATCACTACAATTCATTATACAAATCTTCCTTAAGCAAGGGAAATTTTCAAGCAGCGACAACGTGTCTTCTGTGGGTATCCAATACTGGACTGATTTAACAGTTTTGAATAGTTGGAGACAAACATCGCGTGGCAGCAATTCCTCCATCAACTCCACAAACTTCTGCAGATTGGTGATATTGTGGAGTCGAATTATTGATTGAGAATCGACAATGGAATTGGCAAATTGTTGGAGTACTTCGCGTCGAAGGTACCCTGTTCTAAACCTGTAATTTCGAAACTGTAATATAGGGAGCAATTCATGATGATCCCAAAGCATTGATGCCAAGTCTATGTTCAGCTGAAACTGAGTGTCTCCTTTTCTTAGGGCAATCAAGTTACGAACTTCCTCGATGTCTACTTCTTCGGTGAAGGTCACATATAACTCCCTTAAGTTGCTGTTGTTCTGCAGTTTAGCATAAAATTGATTTTTCTGCTGGCCACCGCACAAAGTGGAACCTGCACGCAATATTCTGATATTCTCGAAACAGGAAGGGGGTGACGTACCCTCTGGCAGAATAAAATTATGACCTACATAAATTGCGAGCAGATTTGGAGACTCCAAGAGTTGGAAAACACGAGGGTTGGTGTCAGATACACCAAGACCACGAGGATGTAATTCAAGTGTCTGTGCATTAGAGCTCAAGTAGGCACAGAAGCGAGTCCACGCAGATTCTTCAAAATCTGTCACAAGACTTTCTATCAGCGCGATGTAAAATGAGGTCACCTTGAACGGAGGCGGTGATTCCAGAAATTCACGTAGACTTGTAAGACCAAAATCCACGACTATCCTTGCTTTTGAGAAGACAACTTTTGCCGTTTGTTTTGGGAGACGATCCACCCACAATTTTGTTGTGGAACAGACCAAACGCAAATTGAGGATATCTTGGAGGCCTCCATCCCCGGACGAAACAAATGAAAGAAGCTTGTCCTGCACTCCCGGGAAGACTCCCAACAGTCTGCGGAAGAAATTAAAAAAACGATTGTAGTATTCATTTATGCTGAAGTTTTCTTAGAAAAACTTCTTTTTATTTTATTCATTAGGTATTGTTAAGGATTATACTGGTTTTAATTAAGATTTGAGGATGGACTCGATAAAAAACATTATTTGTGTATTAACAAATTCATTGCGATCACTTGCAGTGGCATAAAAAGTTAGCTAAGGTTTCGAGTATTATTTCAAATGTAAATTAGGAAAGCCCTGCAAGGTTTGGATTGCATTATTAACATTTTTTACAAGCGATGTATCGGTTACTTGCGCTAGTTACCTATGTAGTAAATATAATTATAGTTTCTGAGTATTTCCAGAATTATTTGTTTCCAATACATTTTCGAATTCAAAATGTTTTTTTTTTTAAAAAAAATATGGGTCCTGTGGCCTCCAGGTCAAAAGTTTTGATCTTTTCAAATTTTGGGGTGATATGAGATTTCACTCAAAACTGACTCCTTCACCGATTGTGACATTTTAAAACTAACTTTGACATTTACTAGAGTCAAGGGTCAAATGTCGTAAAAAAGTAGTGAGCCCAGCATATGTAGTATCGTTGGAAAACTACACATCTAGGGAAAGCAGATAGTGAAAGTAGGTAGATGGGAAAAGTAAGTTTGAAATAGCTGTGTTGTTTCATTCATAGCATAGCATAGTTTATTTGTGTGACAGATAATACATAATTGTTTAACAATTCATTCCAGCATTAGGTCACAGTTGCAATAAGGATAAAAAATAAGATTTGGTTATAATAAATTACGAGTCAGTTAAGTGGTTTAGGTTTACATTTTATAGAAGTTAGAGTATTAACAACTAGCGTCTAATCATTTTAATACTAAGGGGTTTTAAAATGATTAGACGCTAATTCCTTGTTTACACCCTGTATACCACGGTTTATTGATATTCAAGTGGAATAAAGCAACTGGAGATACCATGTAACTGTAAAATTTCGAAAAGTTCCCTGTTGCTGTTTAAAACAAACAAAGCTTACGTAAAAGAAGAGCTGGACATCGGTAGACACGTGACACTGAGCTTACTGCTTCCGTTGAGTATTTGGCGTCGTAGCCACAGAATCGCCTTTGAGAAGGATTTGCTTAAATGGCAAGCTATTTATCTTGATGACGTTGAATGTGCCGAATGGTACTAAAACATACAGCAAATATTTGGAATTTAACTTCAATTTGCTTGCACCTTAGTCGTTGAAATTACACCGTTGAGATCAACTTAAGGGATTAACAGAGCCAGTGAAACACTGAAAAGAAATAAGTTATACGAAAATAATGGTTCAGCACTTTCTGGCAAAGAAGTTGGGATGTAAACAGCTTTAAGCTTTCAATAAGATTATCCCTCTGTGAATTATCGCCTCTCCTCCTAATGAAGTATTGTGCGATATCCTAAGCACTTAAATGTGGGGGTCATGTTAACACTGTCTACGCAACTAATTCATTCCCTGAAATGTTTTGTGGTTTTCTAATCTGCGTTATTAATGTCGTTTCCAGTATGTTATCCACAGATTGTATTCTTTACTTTCAGCAACGGATTAAAACTAAAACTAAATTAGATAAAACTGAGCGTTATAAATGTTGTTGTGTACTGTTATTTGAAAAGTTTTCTACTCAAGCTTACTAGAAGAAAAAGAACACTGAATCTTTGCTGTTGCTTTTGTTAACTTTTCTCGCTCTTTGAAAATACCATATACAGGGAAGTTGTTTTTCTTAAACAGTCATAGTGGGAGTGAGTGAATTAACACTTAATCTTGGATATCTGGGGGCACAAAAAAGTCGCATTTCGAATCAGTATGCAATATTACTTTCCTGTAGATGCAGCAGTTTTTGAGTAAATAGAAGTACACCATTGACGGACAGACGGATAGAGGGATGAATCACGTATTCCTATTACTTGGGGTAAAAAAGTACTTCAATTATATTAGGAAAGTCAAAAGTTTTTAAAACTTACTTCAGGGTTGATTATGCTTCTTCCTTTATCGTTTTCCCTTCGTTCACTTATGTTTTTGAATCTCTAGACAACAAATTATAGACACGTTTCTTCGTAAATTAGCAAAAATTTCCGGCCCAATCTGTATCCAGCCAGATGAGACTCTCTTGTGGTATTACACTTAAGTGCTGTTGCTGATGTTGTTTTTACTTTAATCGTTGATATGTAGTAGTTAATTTATTAAGTTGAAAACGTTTACTACAAGAGATGATTATTATTGGCATGAACGAGTGCGAGTTTTTCCTCGAAAATCTGGAGATAAACTTGTGAGCTAGCAAGCTGCATGTCTTTACAGTCCAACAACTTGACACTCCAGTCTTATCTGTAATTTTCTACGTGGCGATTCATTTTCTGTGTAATGCTTACGAAAACATTAAGAGTTTAGTAATGCAATTTCTTTTGCTTGAAGTTAATATGCATATAATCTTAATCCACGATTACTTCGGGTTTGGCTCCTTTTTCCAAGTAAAAGTTATTAATCACCAAACAACACATCCTTTCATTTAAAGCTGGAAACTATCACCAAGTTTTTGGTTATAAGCTTATACTTGGGTTCTGTTTGAGAAGTGTGTATTATTTTGTGTTATAAATATATGCGTTTTCTAGTTGCTTATCGGTTGCATTTTGTGACTCTTCGATTCTTATCGATGTGCTAATTTCAGGGATTTCTATCCAGGATCTTCATTTGTATAATTAAATTGCATAATTCATATCGAATTACGAGTCTTAGCAGCCACTATATCGTGAGACATTAGATTGTTAGGATGTACTGTTCCAATATTGCTGTATTAAACGCCTAATCCGATGTAAATATCCATTGAGTCTCAGTTTGCTCGGATTGGCTATCCATTGCTTGAACCTTAAACGTTCCTTGGAAGAGACACGAGACTAAAACGATTCCCTGGTACTCAGGATGGTTCAGTGTGGGGAAAGACATTATTCCGTTTACGAGATGTGCTCATTTCCAACAGTAACATTTAGCATTTTCATTTTAAAAACCACGGCATTAATTTTTTTCAACTTCATAGATATCTATGGCTTTTATGGGGTGCAAGTTTCCCCAATTTGAAGAATCTGTGGAATCCCATCTAAGAACTTAACGAATGCCTGTCTTCTCTATACATGCAATGCACCTTAAAGCTAACAATTGTTCGTCAAGAATTTAAAAAATAGGTTAGCCAAATGTTATGATTGACATAGAACTCTTGTGTTCATTTAATTTATTTTTTTGAAATTCGGTATTCCATTAGACAGTTAATACTCCTAATGTTTAAAAACCTACCCGAAGCAGATTATAGGAGCCCAAACAACTGAATTGTATGTGTGTGATTCGAAGGTGGAAGATCGATTCTCTCATACTTAATAAAGTTATCAGTTAAATAGATTTTCCGATTTTCACTTTTGTTCTCCTTGGTTGATCCCTATCTAGTGGGAGGTAAGCGTAAGATAAGGTCTCTCTTAGGGACGCGGGGAGGTTTGAAGAGTGTGGACGTGCTTTGTGCTGCTCAACAAACTTATTTAAAAAAAGTTACATTTCTTGGGGGAATTTCGACGAGGGTCAGGACCAAAATTAGGTGAGTGAACCTCGGAGGGAGGAGGAGGGGGGTGGGGTTGCGGAGGGTCGGGAAGGGGGTGGTTGTGGGTCTGTGGGGGCGAGAATTTGGGCATGCTACTGGGCTCAGAGTTAGAGGCCCACTATTTAGTGGCCCACCGACTTAGAGGCCCAACTAGTGGCCCTAGGCGATGGCCGAATTTTCGACCTGGAGACCTCCTGCCACCCCTTCTCCGCCTCTGGGACCCTCCCCCTCCCACCACAATAAGTGTAATTTTTAATTACTCTGTCGCCTCTTTCCAGTAATGGAGAAGTGGTCGACGGAGATGACGAGGAAGGAGAAAGAGGAGGAGGAAAGCATTCTGTTGGAGGATGGAGAGGGGCTGCCACTACCACCTCCCTCCGTAGAGCAGGCTGCTCCTAACGCAGCGCCTGTTGCGGCGGAGGTCAACGAAGTGGAAGTGGCTGACCTCATAGAATTGGAGGGGGAGATGGAGAACCTCGTGGTCGGAGGGGACGAGAATCGCGAGGTCGGGCAAAGAAAGAAGAGGAAGGCGGTGAGCGGAGCTGAGAGAAAGCGAAGGAGGAAGGCGAAAGACGCCCTGGAGGCGAAAGTCGTCCGGAGTGCTGAGGACGCCAATGGAGGGGTAGCCAGTGGGGGAGTGGCGGCTAGAGGAGGGGAGGAGGCCGGTGGGGGGAGGGTGGCCAGAGGTGGGGAGGAGTCCGGTGGGGGTGTGATGGCCAGAGGAGCTGAGGAGGCCGCTGCCATTGGCAACGATACTGCCAAGGCTGCTCTGACCCCCCCTGCTCGACGCAACTTCAATTCTGGTGAGGGATTCTCTCCCGGGAAGCCCTTGCCAGCACCGAGGAACTCGACGGCTGTGCCTAGGGCGGGACAGGGTGGTGGAGAGCCTCAACCTCACTTTAGTGGGAAGAGGCCTCTTCAGTCCCCTGACACCCCCAAGGACCAGCGGACGAAAATCTTCAGGAAGGAGGAGGCTTTTGCCATTTACCTCACCAAGGAGGGAAAGGAGCCCATGGGTCTATCCGACCTGGGTAAAGTGGAGGAACACGTGAGGGCCGCGATTGATCGAGTCGAAAGCGGCACTTACGTTAGGATGGGTGGCCTGAGGGTAGTGCGCAACTACATTCTTGTAGACTGCCATGATGAAGGTACCCAATCATGGATCAAGAAGGTCGTTGATAAGCTGGAGGGAGCCTTCAAGGCCTCTACTGAGGTCCCTGTAAGGCCTCCCTTGATTAGGGTTGGTGTGTGGGTTAGGGAGAAGGACAAGCCCCACCAGGCTGTCCTCTTCCATAAACTACACAGGCAAAACCCAGACCTGGATGTGTCGGAGTGGGTACTTCACCATTCCTTGAAGTCCGGGGAGGGTCAGTACCTAACCATAGGTGTGCCCTCCTCGACCTTGGTAAGGTTGATGCACCCAAATAAAGTGTATTATTACACTGATTCACTGGTGTTTGTTGTGAAGAAATAGGCTGTCAGTTAAGAGGTTAATTTGGAATAAACTCGTTTCTTTCTTGTTTCCTTTCTAACTGTTGCTTCCTTGCGTTTCTTTTCTTTCTACCAGCATTAACGTTCATCACTGAATTCTTACAGTTCTTGGGCTCCTTGTTATGCATGACCTAAGTTCGCTAAAACGTCCCCCACGCCCGGCTGGTAGATCTATTGCCATGTCGGGTTGGATTCGTGTTGGATCTGGTGGGGCATGATGCAAACACTAACTCAAACATGGGGAGTCTGCAATAAGTCTTTGATGGCTTCGGCGGCAGGAATACTCCGCTTATTTGTAGCGGAGGACTCCACCCCTCTAGATATAATACACGCTGGCTTACAAATCCCTTTATTTCCATACTCAACAAACTTCAAGGCTCAAAACTCACGACAATACTGCAGA
>JAQGAD010000908.1:0-26501 GCA_034696625.1 Isotomurus palustris
TAAGCTAGAGCTGAAAGTTAAGTCTGAGTTTCCCTCTTTAAGATTTTTACTAACTTACGTGACTCTTCCTGAATCTGCTGTCGTATTACGAACTTCACGTGTAACGTTCTTGTTTACTTCATGCATAAAAGATTTAAACGATATCTTAGAAGTACAAAAAATACAAATCTAATGAAGACAGTTTCCACTTCTTAATAATAGAAGTTGAAAAGTTCATGGTGTAACTTTCAATGCGATTCCACTTCGCTGGGCCAATTCATATCATGAATAAAGTTGAAGATGAAATGAACTATACGAGGTTACCTGTATGAATAAGAGAGCGTATGCAATCATCTTGGAACATCTTAGGTTGTTCGTCAGGATCAGCCTGTTCTCCATATCTGTCCAAACTGATTAGAATATCTGATTTTGAGTTGAAGTAATCTGGCAGCCAATTTCACACACACGAAATGTTTCTGCAATCAATGAGACATTATTACTCCTGCGCTTCAAAAGAAAGAAAGAATTATTAATGCCCTCTCCAAGAAGGCAAGAAGTTAACTTTTGAGAATTTCAGAAAATTTCATTTCTTAGAAGTTCGAACCCAAGAAAAAATTAGCTTCGTTCTTTATTGAAGCCAAAATTGTTAATGCTTTTTAGTTTTAATCAAGACCAATAATAATTTCTTTTCCCAAGCAATACAACGATGAGCTTACCTAAACGACGACAATTAATAAACTGACACTCTTTTCTGTGCCTCTTAAGTTAGCTAAATAGATAAACTGTACATGAGATATGAAAAACGTGTATTCCTCACTTTATCCTAGAAATTTATTGTCTCAGACGCCATGAATCAATCTTATAACAGACGAGATGCGAAGATATGAAATGGTGAAGTATAAATGTATTAAACAATACAAACTATATTTTTACAGAAGGAAGGGTTCGTTAGTGAAGTCGGCGTAGGCCGCTTGTATGAATCTGCAGAAGAAAGTTTTTTCCGATGTGATGAGATCGAAGAGAACTCCACAAGTGAAAGCTCTCGTGATCTTTCCTCCAGCTTTTCCTCCTCTGGAGAAATATCTCTTACGCTACGGGTTGACACACTATTTCCATCCAATACTCATTTATATAAAGATTCCACCCCCACTTACGTATTATTTCTGTCCTCTTTTGTCGTCAGTCATTTGGAGACGCATTGAGTACTGTGTAGCGTTTCATAGAGCTATTAGAAAGAATGACTCACTAGTATAGTGCAGCTCTCGTGAAATATTTAGTTTTTCAGAGGGAAAGAGATTGAGCTTTCTTTTTTGTAAAAGTCTAGTCTAAAAGCCTTCGTGCGGGCTGTAAATGTCTTCCCACGCAAGTTTTCTCTCAGAACAGCAGACCAGCTTGATGAATTAGCGTGATCCAGACAGCTGCTACTTCTGTTTGAAATTTGCGTTACAAGAAAAACAACACAGAAATAATACATAAAAGGAAAGTCCGATGGTAGAGACTTATTAGGGATTTTTGTAATTTCAATGCCAACTTATGCGTTGTGTATGTTTACGACGAAGTGTTATGTATCGAAAGGTGGGGAATCGATGTAAACTTAATTTATTAAGAGAACATCGTAGAATATTATAACGTTTACGAGCATGCGGAAAGTCCAATTTAGTGAATAACATTACATTTATACAATACAATAGGCGATAAAAGGTATTCTCCGTAAGTCCCGACCTACACAAAAAGCTGAGGTTATTTATTATTTAGTTGCAAATACTTGCAACTTTTAATGACGGGTAAATCCCAACTCTGTAAATTCCTTTGTGACGCTAGTCTCAAATGACTTCATGAAATGTTTTGCTCGTTTGCTTGATGGACTAGATGCAAAGACCTGTATTATAATAACATGTTGACTGTGGAATTCATGAATACACTGCATTAAAAGTAGTTCATAATCTAACATTTATTGTATTGAATTCCGTTTTTATTTTGCTTTTACAACATTGAGTTCTCCTTCATGAAGTATATTCGACTGTTCTACTCTGCCATTTTATGGATACAGAAACGGGGTTAGTTGAAAGATGTTCTTCTAAGGTTCTGGAGACCGAGACTGGGGGAGAGAACATAGCGTAAATAAGTTTTTATACTTGAAAATGTCTTTAATTTTGTATTTTTAGGTCTGTTATAAGGCAAGCAATCAATCTATGCGAATTAATTAGGCCAGCTTAAAATCTCAATATGAATTTTTTACAGTGTTATTCAGCGTAAGGTCAACCTGAAACTGTCTATCTCTATTAAGCGATAGACAGATCTTATTATTATTTACCGTCCATTTCTTGGTAATATTTTCTGAATAAGTTCCAAGTATTCCGTGCCTTTTTCTTGGAAACAGAGACCAATTGCACAGGCAAGTGAGTTTTTTGCTGTTGCCTGTGCCTTCTGTCTACGACTTTGGTTCTATCTGGTGATGTTTTCAAGCAGAAACCTCTGTAAGCTGTAGATGCCCATTATTGTTCATTTTTTAGCACGGCAAACACGCACATGAAACCCAAACTAGTATCAATCCTGAAGAAAACTACAAAGGCTATTTATGGGTACACAAGTTCAACCTGATTTAATGAACAGGATGCACACAAGAAGCATTTTTCACTATTTACTTGGCTCATTCATGCATGTTTGTTGAAGAAATATCTGTTTGCGGCACTATTAAAATTCGAATCGAGCAACAATTTATAAACCATTTACATAGTTAGCACCTGCAATAAGTCTACAACTTCAATAAAATCTCCAATCACGCCTTTCTTATGTTTTGAAATTGTCTAACTATGAAACATTAACATGCAAGTGCAAGTGCAACTCAATAAGTTTCACAGAATTTTTTAGCTGTAGAGCAAATTGTAGAAAAAAATTTGTGCAGGAAATCAAGCTTCCGTACTTCATTGAAATGAGCTTCTTGCGTAGGCTGGTTTGCTCTGTATTGGCAAAAAATATTGTAGTTGCCACAAACCAGAAGAGTTCAGTGCTAAAATCATCTTGAGTTGAGTAAGAATGTGAGCAAGTAACCAAGCAAGCCTACCAATAGTTTAATACGAATTACGCACTATAACTTACATCATCTTTCAAGCGTAGATATGGTCTGGCGCAGGAAGACTGCAACAGCATTTGCGAAGCTAAAAGAGTTTTCGTGCAAAACTGACTCCTTTGTAATGTCAACTGTGGATAGCTATTGATAAACTAAAATCTTTTACTTCTAGCCTTCCTGACAAGGAATATTAATTTATATGCGTATGCTGTAAAATTTCTCTCTTTGAAAATTGACGACTTGATCTTATCGTACACATGTGCGTACGTGGAAATTTCTCATACTTACGTGGCTTCCCTTTTGACTCTCACTAAATTCCGTTCAAGTTCAGATGCAGACGCAACGCACCTCTTCATTAATGATCATGACGTAATGAGCTACTACCCTTCGGATTACTTTTTTTGTAACTCACTAATGTAACTGCACTGGATATACCCAGACAATTATTTGATCTGGAAATGACTCTATTATGTAGCATAGCATGGGCCATTCCCACTTCCCACTTCCATTTTTGCTTAAGACAGAGGGCCAAACCTACGACCAAGCAATTAATCATTGCTCACAGGATTGGATTTACCAAGAAACATGGGGTATGCAATAAACCTAATAGTAAGAACTAAGTAGAAGCACGTTGCGAATGGGACAAAAAATGTGGGATAAACCAGCTTCGTACATTCATATTGATCTCTGTCTCTCTGACGCTTGATCTGAGGTATGAAATAATTACATGGTGAAGATGTAGGTACAGTTGTAAGAGAAAACGGATGGAGAATTGAAATTGCACTTAAACTCGAAGGTATAAAAGACAAGCAACTGAGTTCAGTGTCGCATTCAAGTATCATCATAACCCTCAAGTTGTAGTCTCGTTAAATCTTTTCTGTCTCATCAGATAGGATTTACCTAGAGTTTGCACTTCCATTAAATAAAAAAGTTCAGGGATTTAAAGCTTGCTGAATATTTTAATATTCGCTATACACGATCGAAGTGAAAAGTTTAAATTTCCCTACACAGCTACACTTTTGTCAGTTTTAAATTCCCAAAGGAATAAGTGAGAAAACAACCATGCCAGAAAACAAGTGTGGAAAGTTATTTCGATCTGCTGAAGAACTCACCAAGCCGGAAGTCTCCCAAATTAATGGTACGTACTTACATACAATGAGATAAATTGTAATTCACTCATTTTGCAGAAGTGTAGAAAGGCGAGCAAGATTTTAATAATTGATTTTTGTGTCCACCAGGAAAAATTCCGCAATGGGTAAAAGGATCTTTGATAAGAACGGGACCAGCAAAGTTCGATCTTGGGGACGACTGCACTCTAAATCATTGGCTGGACGGATATGCAATGCTATCTAAATTCACAATTGATGGTGATTTAGTCAAATTTGAAAAGAAGTTCCTTCAATCTGATGCATACCAAAGAGCCATGAAAGCTAAACGACCTGTGATAACGGAGTTCGGAACTTCCAAACAAGCAGACCCGAACAAAAGCCTTTTCGGACGACTTGTTTCTGCCATAATGCCTATAGAGCTCAGTGACAACGACCAAGCAGCCCTGTTCCAGATCGGTAAAGATGTCTTCGCTACCTCAGAGACTTGCTTTTTCCGCAAAATTGACCCATCGAATCTGTCCACTGGAGAGAAACACGACACAAACAAATGCTTTGGAACGAATATTGCATGTGCACACCCAGTTGTGGATGAGGATGGAGCTATGTATAACATCGGGAGCACAGTAATCACTGGAACAAAGTACAATATCTTCAAATTACCACCTCAAACTTCAAATACATCCTCCAAGGATTTAATGAAAAAGTCTCAGATAATCTGCTCCATTCCTTCTAGTTGGACCGGTGAGAAATCAATTAAATTGACTCTTTACTCTACTCTTTCCTATCCTAGCTGAACTTGCAAACTCACTCAGTCTTTTTTGTCTCGTTGCAGGTCTTATGTCGTATAACCACAGCTTTGCAATGACAAAGAATTACATTGTTTTTATCGAACAACCATTTGTAATGAATCTCGCTAAAGCTGCCATGACTTATCTCAAATCCCCTCCGTTCAAAGATTGGCTTGAGTGGCGACCGGAATTGAAGAATAGGTTCTTTGTGGTGTCAAAACCCACAGGAAAACTTATGAAAACTGAGTTTCTGGCCAAGGATCCATTTTTCTTCTTACATCAAATCAACGCATACGAAGAAAACGATCAGATTATCATAGACATTAATGCGTATCCAAATGCAGATGTGATGCAGTCGATGGACCTCACTAAACTAAGAAATGGAGACTTTGCTGAAGAGTCTCAAGCATCGTGTCACAGATTTGTTATTCCTCTCATTCAAATTAAAGATGTCCCAGAGAATATTGATATAGTTGCAGTCAAATCAGATGCGTCTGCTGTGAGAGTGGGTAACTCGATAATTCTTACACCAGAAGTTTTTACGAAAGAAGGTTTGGAGTTACCTTCCTGTAATAAGAAGTTCCAAGGAAAAAAATATTCTTACTTCTACGCTGCAGGCACCTGTAGCAAAAACGATTTCACGAATTCGATTTGTAAAGTTGATACCAAATCAAAGCAAACGAGTTTTTGGAAAGATAGCATCTACACATTTCCAGGAGAGCCCATTTTTGTCCCAAATCCTACTGGAGTAGCGGAAGATGATGGTGTGTTGATTTCTGCTGTGACTGACACTCGAGATGAAGCTTCCGATTTTGTTGTCATTTTGGATGCGAAAAATCTAAAAGAACTAGGTCGGGCTAAGTTCAAATCTCACATACCTCAGGCGCTGCATGGATTGTTTCTAACTGAATAGTGTAGTTACTTATTGTGGTTACTTACTGTGTGTAGCTCTGACTCTCCTTTGTTCCTACCAAACCTACAGTCACAATGTTACCTACACTTTTTCTGTTTTAATGGCTGAATGTGATTGCACTTATTATTGTTATTTGAATTTGTTTTTAATTTTGTACTATAAAGTATTACTTGCCAGTAAATATTATGGATTATTTGTTTATAATCCAGTTCAGATAATGCACGCATACAATATACATTTTAATGTGCATGATAACACTTTTAAAGACGGACAAGTGTTTATTATTGATAATTTCATAGCACGCATACTGCTAACAATTAAGGAAATCAAACCTTATCATCTGCAACCAGCTGGACCTTGTAAGATTTGCTACGAAAAACAATTAAACTCTAATCTTCAAACCTGGTGCGAATGACATGTATTTGAAGGTTCACGCAATGATTCCGTTCACCGTTAAACCACTAATTGTGTTTCCTGGCCATGAGTAAAGCATATTAAAGATAGTAGTGGAGATTTACAAGTACCATTTTTAACGTAAATCACCTGTTTCCTCCGGATTAATGATATTCTGATAATTGTGAAACAGCGATAAAATAAGTGTTTACATCTGGTTATTCCAACACTTCCTTTTCATTATCTTTGTGAACTCAAACATTTGCCGTTTACCGTGGTTTGTAATTTTACGTACACTAAATTCAAGTGCAATTTACAGATCAGCATAAGTACATCTGGGGTTTTGAATGTTAGCTACTTTGCTCGAATTTTTCGCAGAATAGCCGATAGAGAACAGCTTACAGCTATTGAAAGGTGTATATGTATTAACTGTCTGATTCAACAGATATCTAATTCCTGCAACCACCTAGCGCATGCAATACATATTGATTGTCAATATGCACTGCAGTTTTATCAGGTTGTCTTATTCACCTTGGTGCTCTTCCGTTGTCCGCTGAGCAGCACGTCTATCTAACAAGCTTGCCCTCAGCAGCAATAAGATCATAGATGAAGGTCTTCTTCTACTGAAAGTGGAAAAAATCTTCCTCCACACTTCGCAACTCAAAAGTGCCAGATAGCTATTCGCGTAGGCTCCCTCATTACTCTAGGAAAAGATTAACCGTGCAGCAAATAAATTGCAAAAAAGGATTCTTCCTCATATCCCTTGCCACTCAAACTTCTTCCTGAGCAAATATTAGCCTTTTTTCGTTGCATGTTTGCTTCATGTTGAACCATCCTAGGTATGGATCAGCCGTCTCGAAACCACATTTAGTTGGTTTGCTTAATCATTGGGGTATTTCCAGGCATGCCCAGGAAGTATATACCTGCATTTTTAACGCAAATTCATTAAAAAGTTGCACCCATTATAAATTCCTAGTGGCTTAAAGCAGGATATCGGATGCATTTAAAAAAAATTACTTAAATTGATTTTGTCAGACAAAATCTGACAGGGATTCATTTTATTTTCAAAACTTTCCCTGTGCGTCTAGAATTAGGAGGTTGTATTCTTGTATTGCTGCATCGAAATAAAATTGGGACTCCTAAAGGTTTCTAATTACAGGTTTATAACGATATGACACATCGCCCTATCACAAGTTCTAGTCGGGAAGTTGTATTATTTTCCAAACGACACAGAGCGCAGAGGTGACTGATTATTAAGTTTGCCGTGTGACGCATTGTTATACTTTAAACAGTAAATCATAACCTCAGAACGCATAAAATCACGAATTCCGGTGTTTACTATGACAGGTATTGTACTTTGACCTGTGGTAAGCTGAGTCAGCTCAACACAGGATATTTCAGTTTGTGTATTGCACAACTGTGGGAATCCTGGGAATCCCTTTCAGGAAAATCATAATTTGTTTTTGCTTCCACCCTCTGTGAAAGAGTCGCGTATATAAAATTATAATTAAAATTGCAGGAGAGTGTGGACTGCGGAGATGATTGGCATGCGATTTCTGCACAAGCTGACGTACGCACAACAAAAGCTGCCAAGCTACCTTTCTGAAATTGGTTCAGCGTAAAACGTGTGAATATATTAATTACCTAACTTACACTGCTATCAACTCGGTGGTATGGTCCATTATCTTTTCTTTGTTGTGTGCTGGATCCTTTGTTACTTTGTATGACACATGTGATAACTAACCAACAATCGTCCTTCTCACCCCAACCCGTCATATGTTGTACGTGCGTTCTCTACTTTACCTGCATGTTCCATTTCCACATTCCATATGACTATTGTAGGTAGTATGAACTTAAATAAGTCCTTCCCTTAATTTTTTCCTGCCTGCAATGAAACGTCTTCTAATTCCCAACTGTTCACTAATAATATATAAGTACGACCCAGGCCTTCCGACCTCAGAATAGTTTTAATTTGATTCTTGGCACGCATGGAGTTCGTTGTTCCACAAATACGATTCTGAAGCACATTCATCAGCTCATCTCAAACCACCAGCAGAATCTGTGTGTTGTCTTCGAAAACTCTAACGTCCATCTTCCCGATTCTGGGCTGTCTCTCATCTATTTAATCTTCTGTGAGGTTTTCAATCAAGAAGCCTAAGGAAATCCTAATTATGCCTGAACTATCGCTCAACCAGAGGATTGCCAGTCTCTTTCGCTCAGCAAGTGAACTTGACGAAGAAGTCGCTCCCGTTCAAGGAGAGTTCCCTTCATGGCTCCATGGCTCATTTCTACGAACAGGTCCAGGAAAGTTCGACCTGGGAGAAGAATTCACAGTGAACCATCTTTTAGATGGATACGCTCTTTTAACTAAATTCGATCTGATGGGGGATCAAGTTAGGCTCAAAAAGAAGTATTTGGAGAGTGAAGCGTACAAGAGAGCTATTTCTGCCAAGAAGCCGTTGGTTCTTGAATTCGGAACAAGGTATTTTACGAGCTAAACAAATATTTGTTTTGTGTCACTTGTCACTGTGAACAAAAATCTGATGTACTCTTCTGTGCATTTATTTACAGAGGATATCCAGACAAGTCCAAGAGCATCTTCTCCCGGTACATGCCAACCATCGTGAGTAGTCAATTACCATTTGATGTGTAAATCATGGAATCCCAATTTTTAATGATCTCCCTTATGAATTTCAGATTCCTGAGTTATCGGACAACGGAAACTTTAACATCTACAACGTAGGGAAGGAGACTTTTACTGGAGGGGAGCTGTGCTTCTTTCACGAAGTAAATCGATCTTCTCTCTGTAATGGAGACAGATTTGATTCCCAAAAGTACTTCGGGTGCCAATTATTGTCCTCCCACCCTCTCGTAGATGAAGATGGATCAACGTACACGATAGGGCTGAGTTTTCTAACTGGAGTCAAGTACAACATAATTAGGATCCCTCCCACCACCGGAGACCAGAAGATGAAAGATGTCATTAAGAAACACAAGACCATCGCGAGTGTTCCCAGCTCACATGCTACTCTCCTCAGCTACGTTCATAGTTTTGGGATGACAAAGAATTACATTTTGTTGATAGAACAGCCTTATCTCATCAGTGTGCCTAAAGTTCTCTCAGCAGCCGTGAGAAAATCGGATTGTCTCCAAGACTGGCTCGAATGGAAACCTGAAATGAAATGCAGATTCATCGTTGTGAGAAAAGACACAGGCAAAATCTTCAAGACTGACTATTTCTCACAAGAAGCTTTCTTCTTCCTTCACGTCATCAATTGCTATGAAGAGAAGGATCAAATTGTCCTTGATATTTCTGCCTTCAAGAACACAGATTTCCTCAATAGTCTCTCTCTGGAGAAGTTGCGAAAGGGGGAAAATGATGTGCCGGAAGATGTAATGCCGAGAGGGACTCGTTTCATCCTTCCACTCGTTGATCTCAAAAGTGTGTCGGAGGGTGTAAATTTAGTTACTGGCAGCTCATCACAGGCTACAGCCTTTCGGGATGGAAATCACATCGTTTTAACTCCAGAGATTCTCACGAAACCTGGCCTGGAATTTCCAACCATCAATCGCAACTTCTTGGGAAAGAAGACGAATTTCTATTATGCAACAGGTTGGGGAACAAGAGGTCACTTTGAAAATGCCGTAACCAAAGTAAACGTCTCCCTGAAGGAAACTATTTTGTTGAGAGAAGAGTTCTGTTTCTTCGGAGAACCGTTGTTTGTTGCTAGACCGAATGGAACCAATGAAGATGATGGTGTTGTGCTTGTGGCAGTCAATAACACGGGTGGAAACAAACAAGACTTTTTATTGTGTTTAGATGCTCAGTCGATGAAGGAACTTGCCCGAGTTTATTTCAAGTCTCAAATTCCCCAATCGCTTCACGGATGTTTTTCATTCTCTTCGCAATAATATTAAAGTAATATTTAGTACTCGCTTTTGTGTAGTCTACAATTCTACATAATGTTTAGGGAGACAAGGAAGTTTCTTTTGATGCTCATAGATAATCTCATATTTATGACATTACTGCTTTTTGATTAGAAAATTTATATTACTGCGAGTGGTTGGCCTTAGACGAAAACGCAAAAAACTAGACTCTGTGTGAGCGTAGGATTTGATTTGAGATTTCAGTAGTTTATGTATCGCCTCTGGACGAGGTGGAATACATTTATGGTAAATCTAGGAATTAGTTTTGTTCTCATGAATTATGTGATTTCTGTTTTGTCATCATTTCTAGTGAGCAATGAGCATAATCGTATAGAAGGTCATGAGAAAATAACTACTATCAAGAACTTCACTATAATTTAATTGACTTGTAGTTTTTTGCCTCAGACGTCACTTTTCATTGCGAAACAACCGGATTGGAATAGACTGATAAGTAGCATGTCCCCTACGCACTTGGTGTCGAAATATTACTATCATCGTCATCCACATCTGGATTTAAAAAATGTTATAATTACTTGCTAGTAAATAAAATAATTCCACAGTCGTGTTTGATTCTGGTAGCTGTTATAAAAGAAATTAATCATCCGTTTAACTTTAATCATTTATTCAGCCATACAGTCAACAGTGAATAAGCAACACTGTGAATTATTGCTCATCTTGCTTTAAATTGAGCAAAGGATTCAACAATATTTGTCTCTAAATTACCACATTGAGATCAGTGATTACAACTAGCGAAATGATCATCCTCCATTCATTCATGAAAAAGTGGCTGAATCTTACTTCCTGTATATACAACTTATCTTTTTTCCTGACAACTGATTCCTTTTGACTTAGGGAAGCTATTTGCATAGTTTCTTATTTTAGATCTGTTAATCTTCAAGTAATGAGTTTGTACCATCGAATTTTGTTAAAAATTCAGACTACTTTTGTATTATAATGTTTTGAAGCCCTTGTCAATGCGCTTAAAAAATTAAAATAATCCGTTAGACGAGTATACACTTAATTGATTCATTAATCAGTTGAGGATGCATATCATTATCTGGATTGATTACCATTTGTTTTTCCTATTGTGTGCTTGATAATTAAATAGATGATTGGCTGACCAACATTTCTGTTCTATTTCTGCTAGATAATAATTTATTGTAGTGATGATATTATCGATGTTCTATGAAGACACAAATCTGAAGTAATGATATTAATGTAGTTTAGTATTAATGATAACAACCAACATAAGCATAAGTAACATGAAAACTTGAGGACTAAACTGCCGGATACTGATCAGCTTTGTGTACTAGAATTGCTTTATTGAGGCAATTCTTCACGGTTTTGTGCTCATTACTTCACCGGTAGTCGCTATATACCTTCTTAAATTGTCTGCTTTGCTGCTTTGTCTTTGGCAAGCTTTAAACAGTAAGTCGGATTACATAATGCTCTACTCGTAATCTGGTTAGTTGTACGGGAAACTAGCATTTAGTTATATTTGATAACTTCACTCACTCAGTGAAATTAATATAAAACTGCTGACAAAACTAGACAAGGTTTAACTAATCTTTGCAAGGAACTGCTTAACCTATGATAGAACTAGTGTAATTCACTTACGCAGACCTCCAGATTGGCAAAAATCTCGTGTTATAATACTGTATACATTTTATGAGAAATGTTCACACGTGTTTTAGGTTTACGACAAATTGAGTCTAATAATTTCATTCTCAATTTGAGTGGGAAAAACTTCCGATTTTGCACCTTATTTTACAATTTACTTACATCATAGTAAATCGCGTGTGATTTGAACAAGAGGATGTGGATGTTAGCCTGAAGAAGCCAAGGTCGAAATATACTCATCGCCCATCAGACACGCAAAGCTTGTGTGTCTTTGTGTCAAGATTTTTGACTGAAATAATAACCAGACAACAAGTCCCAAGAGCAACCATGATGCTTAACGTATAGAAACTCTTCATTCGACTAACTCAGAAAATGCTTACAAAAGCGTTTTCATGCTTCTGACTTGTTTGTCATATTGCTGCATTATGCATTTCGTAGAGAATTGCTGCATTACAACTTTCATACAAGCGTTGTACCAACCAGTGTTGGTAGCAACCTATACACGAAACTTGTGCCAATTATTCTCAAGTGTAACCCCTTACAACTTGGATACTCGCAGTCCCCAGGAAGGAGATAATTTTCCATTGCGAACCCTTTGCTTATTGTTGACTAAACTACCAAACGATAGGAAGAAGTTGATATGCTTAACTATGGCAGGGGTAGTTCTAATAATTAAACTCTACAGTGCACAGCGTTTCACACCAATGTCAATGTTTCATTGCTTGTTTTGCACAAGCAGTTGTCAGATGGGTTTGTGACTCGAAACAATAAGGCGAATGAGCCGAAACTGTTCATAACAATATTTAAATAGTGTATATTTATACTTGAAGTCAGTAGTGCTAAATTATTAACTTACTAATCGTCCTATTCTTCTTTACTGGACAACATGAAGGTGCTAATCGCGAAAGGCTGTAGGTCAATAACTAAAGAAGTTTCTGAGCCTGAAGTGTCTCCAATTATCGGAGAAGTTCCGTCATGGGTGATAGGGAAACTAATCCGGAATGGTCCAGCAAAATGGGACTTCACTGACTTCACAATGAATCACATCTTCGATGGATACAACCTCCTGACTAAGTTTGATATTCGTGGAGGGGACTCTGGAACTGTAGCGTTCTCATCAAAGTTCCTTCAATCAGAAGCATTCAAGAAGGCAGAAGCTGTCCAAAAACCGGTTATTTCTGAGTACGGGACTCGAGCAGCCTGCGTTGATTCAAAAAAATCTGTTTTTGCTCGTGTCATTTCAAGTCTAGTAAGTTCACTTTCAATTTCAATTAATGAAAAGTGAAAGTAAATATGATTTTTATGCATGTGCAGCTTCCTGAGCAAACGGACAACTGTCCTTTCATCTGCTCAACCGGAATGGGATTGAATCCAATAGTAATTGGAGACACGGGCTACATGTTCGAGTTGGATCGATTTTCACTGGAGTGCTTGTCTCGCCATGATCCAGTCAAAGAATTCAGTGTGCATTGTCAGTCTTCTCATCCAATTATTGACCAAGACACTGGCTATACTTACAACATAGGCATCAGTATATTTTCTGGGGCGAAATGGAATATACTCAAGTTTCCTCCAGCTGTGTCCAAGAACGCTAAGGACTCTATCAAGAAGTGTGAAATCATGAGCACCTTCCCGTGTAGAAATAAGACCTTAATTTCATGGCTCCATTCTTTCGGAATGTCTAAGAATTACTTGATCTGTATTGACCAACCTTCTTACTTTAATGCAGCTAAAGTTATCAGCTCGATCTTCGCTAAAGGTATTTGTCCCAAGGATATGAACGAATGGAAACCAGAGCAGAAAAACAGATTTTATTTTGTCCACAAGCAAACTGGAAAAGTAGTTAAAACTGAAATCCTGTCCAAGGAGGCGTTTTTCTTTTACCATTTCCTAAATTGTTTTGAAGTTGGGGACAACTTGATTATTGATGTATTTTGCATGCCAAATTTTAACCTTGTGGAGAACCAGACTATGGACAACTTGAGAACTGGATACAAGGCTAGAGACAAAGACTCCCCTACACTCCAAAGATTCGTGATCCCATTGCTTTCGACAGATATTAAGAAATGCTCTGAGACAGTTCCCAACCTTATAACTGGGTTTAACACAACAGCGAGAGCTTATAGAATTGATAACAAGATTGTTCTGGAGTCTGAGATACTTTGTGATACTCGAATGGAGTTTTCCTCCATCAACAGGAAATTCTTGGGCAATCCTTTACGGTTCGTGTGGTGCTCAGGAGCATTTGCTGTTTCATTGCATCAACACAAAATATTCAAGTTTGACATTGAAACCAAAGACATCTTGAGTTGGCAAGCAAAGGAAAATCAATTTGTTGGAGAACCAACCTTCATTCCTAGTCCAGAAGCCAATGATGAAGATGAAGGAGTTATTGTCAATGTAGTCACTAATATGGAAGATTCAGAAGATGAAAAACATGATTTCGTCCTGTTCCTGGATGCAAAGACATTACGAGAGCTTGGGAGGGCTTACTTTAAGTCTGAGCTCCCCATTTCTCTTCACGGAGTTTATTTATCGGAATAAAGGCTTATGCATAGTCTTCCGTAAAACCATAAAGTATGTAAAGTTTTAACAGAATACCAAATATTATATTTTTGTCCCATATTATCGCAAAATATATTGTAAAATTGTAATGGGCTCAATGCAATTCACTATGTAGATTACAGCTTTTCGCAGAAAGCAATTTAGAACCTTATAATGTAATACTTTACGTTCACATTATTTAAGGTATGTCTTTACCATAAGGACACGGCAGAGGAAAAATTTAATAAATCCTAGAGTCTCATTTTATGTGAGAAATAAAATGCTGAGAGAGACCAGTTGTTATAGACCCAGAACATTAAATGCACTTATTGATTATAAGTGTTCTTCATTCATTCTTTCTTGCTGTCATTCATATAATAATGCAGTCCTTCTGTAAAATGGAAAGTGAATTCGTCTACTTTTTTATGGTGCTACACCGATCTATCTTGTGAGCAGCCATGTGATATGGGATTGTCATTGTGAAGTCGATAAAGGAAACTTCCTTCCCTAATCATCATCATCATGCCTAATCAATTATTAATGTACAGTCAACACTGTTCCGCATTTATATACTTGTCTACAAGAACTGCCATCCACTACTTCATTTTTGTTGTCAATCTTGTCGGCTGCTATAAACTTTCATGCACGTGCATACCAAGTGTTGAGATTCAATCAAGTGCAAAGCATTCTCAATTGACCCCAGTTTACTAAGTAACTATCTTTTAATTGTGCCCTGGGAATAGCATGATTCTGTATCTTTTATGACGCAACATGCAACCTTTAGAATTCACATTCTTCTACCCATGAGAACATTATCATGGGCTAAAGTACTTATGATTTACAATCAATTAAACAATTAATGATACTTAATTTTTATTCAGCTACTTTAATTTCTGAGGTATATAAAAATCCATGCGTTTCGAAATCAGTGCTTTTTATGTATGAGTCACCTCTGGTCGTTCACATGCGAGAATTAGAAGATTCGCCTAGCCGATATACTGCTGGGGGCGATTTACTTGCAGAAAATAATGAGAGTGTGTATGAGTATCATCACAAGATGAGAAACTCGTTGGGCAAGATGAATCTTCTACGCTCTGTTGTCTCTAAAATCTTAGTACGGTTTTCTTCTTCACTGTCAATTACCTGTACCATTGCTGACGTGGTCACAGTTATAGCGGAAGGCAATGTATGCCTACATACATCTCAGTTTCAAAACTACTCTCGTAAGTCAACGTGTGTCTACATCGATTCTGTTGCCCACTACAATTTATACGTTGTTTGCTTGCTCAGGAATCAATTGCTGCTGTGAAATGTTCCCAGAAAACTCAGTATTCTAGTCATCAAAGTAAATAGCAATAAAACGTACGAGTCAACAAGCTTATTAAGCTATTCATCTATATACCCGACATGAGTGCCACGGCGGAATACAGTTTCTTGTATCCAAGTCTAAATGAAATTCTTGAGCCGGAGGAAGCCAAATTGAGTGGAACATTGCCTTCGTGGGTAACAGGGACTGTCATAAGAAATGGGCCAGGATTATTTGACTTCCAAGATGGATTTTCTGTTACACACTTTCTTGATGGTATTACACTGTTACGCTCATTTTGAATTTGTAATGTTTGTCTCAAAATGTCCTCAAATTATTATTGCATTTCTATTATGCTTTTTAGGATACGCATTACTCACGAGATTTAGAATTTCAAAAGACTGTGTTACATACGATAGAAGATTCTTAGAAACTGATGCCTACAAAAAAGCAATTGTTGCTGGAAAACCAGTTATCTCAGAATTCGGGACTAAAGGACAGAAAGCGGATCCCACGAAGAGTTTGCTGACCAGATTCATTCCAACTTTAGTAAAATAGATTTCCACTTTTCACGACATGATGAAAAAGAGATACAAATGTTAACGATATCTTGAAAATCGTATTTAGATTCCAGAAATCTCAGACAACTGCAACGTGAGCATAATTCGTATTGGCAAAGACTTATTTGCTGCGGCAGAAACCTGCATGTTCAGGCAAGTAGATCCACACTCTTTGGAATGCGGGGAGAAATTCGACACGAGTAAGCTATTTGGCTTGAACTTATGGAGTTGCCACCCTGTAGAAGACAAGGATGGATTCATTTACAATATTGGGGCTTCGTTTTTGACTGGTAAATGGGACAAATACAAATTTCCAGTGACTTTTAAACACAAGTAAAACTTTAGAATTGGCTTCTCTCTTTAGGGTTGAAGTATAATGTGATAAAAATTCCCAAGCCTGAAGACGGCCAGTCTGCAAAAGATGTTCTCAAAAAGGCCAAAACTTTGTGCACGATTTCGAGTAGAAGTGCTTTTTGCGTGTAAGTGAAAAACACGCTAAACAAAATGTACATGCGAATTGTACGTGCATGCAAAATTACACACAAGTCATATTTTAAAGCTATTTGTCAATTGCAGGAGCCCATGCCATAGCTTTGGCATTACGGAAAAGTACATAATATTTATAGAGCAACCTTTAGTTATAGTCGGGCAGAAAGTCCTCGCTGCTCTTATTCACAAATCCTGTAATCGTGATTATATGGAGTATCGTCCAGAGATGAAGAACAGATTTTACGTTATTGAAAAGAAGACGGGAAAAGTAACAAAGACAGAATTCATTTCTGCTGAGCCCTTCTTTTTCCTTCATATAGCAAACTGCTACGAAGAAGGTAGTGAGGTTGTTGTCGATGTCTGTGCTTTTCCAAATGCCAACTGCATGTACTTAAATCTGGATGATTTCCGCAATGGAAACGAAGGACCTTTGGAAGATTTGGCTGAGGTTAGAAGATACGTCTTACCTCTGAACGAAGGAGAAGTCCTCGAAGAAGGGAATAATTTGGTGAAATGTGTAAAGACATCAGCTACTGCGGTCAGAAATAACAAGTCTGTCATATTAACGTACGAACGACTAACTGAGCAAGGAATAGAAGTTCCCGTAGTAAAGAATTGGGGGAAGAAGTATACGATTTTGTTTGGTGGAGGTCCAAGGACGGTTGGCCCGTACAAATCGTGCATATGTAAATTCAATACTGAAACCAGAGAAAGCCATTTGTTCCACTTAGGGGAAGATGAGTTCTTAGGTGAACCTTTATTTGTTCCAAATCCTGATGGAGACGACGAAGATGATGGGATTCTAATCTCTTGTCTAATCAGAGCAAAAGAAGGACGTAAATGTGGAATCGTATTCATCAATGCCAAAACTATGACTGAGATTGCTAGGGCTGAATTTGACAGTTTTATCCCTTTAGCGATTCATGGAATTTTTATTCCATCCACTAAAGAATAATTTATACCGAAGAATTAAAATTGATTCAATGCAATAAAATCTGTTCCTTGTAACGTAAAACTGCAATAAACTATTCAGATGAGATATCGACTTGCTTTCATTTCATTAGAAACATGCAGACTCCAAGATACATACAAATAAAACCAATATTTTTAAAATTTTGGACAACTTGAGACTTTAAGATACTTGCTCAATCAATTATAGAGACTCAAGTTTAGCTACAACTCCACAGGTATACTAATTGATTCGCACGTTGCATTCCATTTTTACTCAATTAACAGACAATCAGCGTCTGTTGATAGAAACTACCTGTATGCAGCGGTCAGTGCAATGTTAGCTCCAAACCGTTGGGATCGTAAAGCGTATGATTCACATTAAAACACACGTCAAGAGTTAAAAGCATAAGAACACCATTATTAGAAAACCCAACGAAGTACGAAGTTAACATTTCGTAACTGATGCAACTTGTAGCACATTCGGCTCAGCAAATTGTTCGTGTGCAGCTTAATAGGTGATATGAAGCAATTGAGATAATGCAGTGGTTCTTTGCTTGTACATTAAAGAAGAAGATATGCTCCACTGTAAATATTGAATGAGACTGGCACAGGCTTCGTCGAGTCTAAACCAAACGAAAATGCTATGCTCAAATTATGAAGGAATAAAATCAGGGAACATTAATTTATGGACAGAAAATATCAGTGGAGTATTTTATAGGTGAGTTGGTTATAGGGTTTCGGAATGTAGAACCGCAAAATTTGATACTTTTCTGCTACACATGAGCACATGACTGAATATGCATGAAAATAAAAGATAGTTTGCTGGGATCTTAGACGCTTAAGATAACTCCACGTAGCAAAACAGCTAGACAAGCTGGATCATCGATTATGCAATATCAAAGAGATATGCTTGTGTGGAGACCACTGAGCTGTAGAGACCTTGGGTCCCTTGACCCTCTAGAACTAAAAATTAATGTTTTAGAGCTCAACTACATCAACAAATTAGTATTATTAGTAGAATAAATAGCATAGCACCACTTAGAGCTTATCTTGGATCCTGTGTCTCGTGGTACCTGGCCAAATTTATAGTGTTCGCCTCGCCTACTGTCATGTCTAATTTGTCTTCAGATAATCATTCCTAACCATTGCTTCTTTTCTAGAGTTGAACTGCCTATAACAGAGTACTTATAAACCCTTGCAACAATCCAAGACTCATCATTTACAACTTAGCTGTTAATTCATTAAGACTTACTAAATTGGAGTCTACATTTGTCCAAAGTGAGCTTTTCGGAATGAATCCTAAAGTAATTGTGATGGAAGTGCCTGGGTGACTAACAACATTTTGTGAAACTAAGTTAAAAGAAGCAACCAACAATCATACATAAGTATCAATACTAATATCCTTTGTGATCCGTTACTGTAACCTGAAAATCGAAACATGTCTCAATCGTTCATGCAACGAAGAACTTCTCAGAAGTTTTATAAAACCGCAGAGGAACTGAAGGCTCCCGAGGAGTCCAAAATAATTGGAACTTTGCCTCGTTGGTTTCAAGGAACTTACATGCGAAATGGACCTGGAATGTTTGACTTCAAGGATGGATTTGCCGTTAATCATTGGTTTGATGGGTTAGTCTTTTAATTGTTTTAGTTTGTTTGCTTTCCAAAGAAGTTTTATAACTCTTTATAACTCGTTTTATTTACTATAACTATTAATTAATTATTATTATTATATGTGAACAGATACTCCATCATTTCGAAGTTTCACATCATTGATGGCAAAGTACGATTCGAGAAAAGGTTTCTGCAGTCTGACGCATACAAACGAGCTCTGAAAGCCAACAGACCGTGCATTTGTGAATTTGGAACCCCTAAGTTCAGCGATCCGTCAAAAAATTGGATGAGTCGGTTGTACAACAGCATTGTAAGTTATTTTGATTTATTGCTTTATAAATATCATAATAATATATCAAATTCAATATAATCATGTATCACTCTATTCCTTCGTTCAGGTTCCAGAATTCACAGATAACGCGAACATTTCTTTGTTCAATTTGGGCCAAAATGTATTTGCTTCTGGAGAAACTTGTTTCTTTTATGACTTGAATGTGTCCACGTTGACTCCTGGACAAAAGTATGACACAAATAGGATTTTCGGATTGCACGTGGCTAGTCCTCATCCTTTGACAGATCGAAATGGGACCACGTACAACATTGGATCCAGCTATGCACCCACTCTCAAATATTGTGTTGTTAAAATTCCTCCTGCAAAGGAAGTCAAAGATCCTAAGCAGGTTCTGAGGAAGTCGCAAGTGATATGCAGCATTCCTAGCAGATGGAATAGAAACGTATTGAGCTACAATCACAGGTACAAAAATATTCCTAGCAAAATCTATCCACTCAACACATTTCAATAATTGTATTACAATTTTACATATTCAATATTATTCCTCTGTACATTTGCAGTTTCGGATTGACGGAGAACTACATTGTATTCATCGAGCAGCCTTATGTCGTGAGCTTGAATAAAATTCTAAGCTCAGTCATCAGTAAAGGTCAATCATTCCGAGATTGGGTGGAGTGGAACCCGGAATGTAAAAACAGATTTTACATCATCGACAAGAATACAGGGAAGCATGTTGGAGGAGCCGAGTTCTTCTCAGAAGACGCCTTCTTCTTCGTGCATTTGAGTAAGAGACGCAGCTAAACTAAAGCTTTACGGCTGAATGCACTTGAGAATTAATTGAAAACCTAATAATTTTCTATAGTAAACTGCTACGAGGAAAACGGACAAGTAGTAGTAACGCTTTCAGCTTACGATGATCCAACTGTGTTGGACACACAATTTTTATCTGTTCTGAGAGAAGGAGGAACTGATGGCGATGAGACTAGGGCTGCGGGTCATCAATATATTGTACCTATTAATGTACAAGATATCAACGAGGTCAAAGAAGACGAAAACCTCGTAAAGATTGCAGGTTCTAAGGCAGTGTCATATAGAAAAGGTTCGCAGATAGTTCTCGTGCCAGAAGTGCTTACAGGAAGGGGAATGGAGTTTCCAGCCATTAACAAGAAGTACACTGGAAGGAAACACAGATACTACTATGCAAGTGGATTGACTTCTTTGGGCGACTACAGAAATGCAGTAGTCAAGGTCGACTTGGAGGAGAAGCGGACAATCTGCTGGAGAGACAATTCGAATCATGTTGCAGGTGAACCGATCTTCGTTCCTCATCCTGATATGGATTACGACGATTTGGAATCTGAGGATTGTGGAGTTCTTCTTTGTCCCATTTCTGACTACAGAACTGATGCATCCGATTTGATTGTGTTTATTGATCCAAAGACCATGACCGAAATTGCACGAGCCGAGTTTAAAACACCAATTCCACCATCTATTCATGGTATATTTGTACCGTCGTATTAGTTCATATTGTTCTTATAATGAAGTTGCTGATGGAACACAGCGTGAGCTTTTGTTGTAAAATAAAGCAATTCTTACCAAAGCTGCTTTTGATTTAACAGTATTTAAAATGTATGAGGGTTGTATTACGATTTACGATGTATACTTGTGCTGACGATTAAATATATTAAACTTAAATTGTCTGGAACTCACACATTTAAATCATCTGCTGGCTGACAGCAGAAAATTCACAGGAAATTTTCAATTCCTACAAACACGAAATGGCGTGTATTTTTCAGGAAAATTATTTACTAGAGCCAGATATGGTAAATTGTCCAATTGTTACTCAAGCGTTGTATCGTTTTTATTCACAGGTCAGTTAGCGTAATGGCCAATCGTTTATTCAAGTCTTAACCGAAAATAGTTTTAACAACAAGGATAACTTCCTTCGTTGCACGAAACCTCAGCTGAGGAAAATAAAGATTCCATATATATTTCATGCTAGTCGAGTTTCAGTGCTCAAACGACTCTTCATGAATCTGTACTGTACTTCCATAAAAAATTAATTAAAAGTAACAGAAAAATTGTTTTTCTAATAGCAAATACAGAAATATCATAAATCATAATAATATTAATAGTGAAACAGGTAAATAAAACAAAACAGCAACCACGACCCCTCTGCTACTTTGTTTTCAAAAGCTTGAAGTAATTTGCAACAATACAAGGAATCATCAGCACTGAAGTAATTGGCTCGCGTGTGCTGCCCACAATACTTTGAGCCATAATCTAAGAAAGATCAGCTTAAGACAAAGATCATTCAGTGCTGGCATTAGTAATTTCATTTATACTTTGACTGTATTGTTGATCTTATCAAAATCCCATATACTTTTTATTGCGATTCTGTCTCTAACACATTCCCGACACAGATCATTACTGGTTTCAAGTTCCTACCACTAAACTACTAATACATTATTACTGTTCGTGTCCTTTGCACTTAATAGAAAGTGAGATCATTTAAACTCGTATCTCGTCTCATATCTCGTATAAGTTCTCACGTTAACTTCTGTTTAACTTGCTACATACTGCAGTAAACCGCCAGTCCACTTACTGCATTCACATATAACTAAAGTAAGCCAGAAGAAACTTATTTGTTTTCAGAAAATGACTGAAAGTGGTTGTAAGGATTATTCAAAACTGTTTAAAAGTGCAGAAGAGCTAATTGAACCCGAAATCTCAATGTTCTCAGGTAAAGACTGTTTCCACAAGTGCTAATTCACAAATATCGCTTCTAAATTCTTTTTACATTTCACACACACCATCCTATTTTTACAGGATCTGTACCGTCATGGCTGAAAGGAACATTCCTTCGCGTGGGTCCTGGAAAATTTGATTTCGGTGATTTCGCAGTCAACCATTTCTTAGACGGATGTACGCCTACACAACATTTGCTTTAAACTTTATGAACTGAAACTTCACAAAGAAGTGACGTAAATGGTATAAACCTTAGATGCGATCATTTCCAAGTTCTCCATCACTAACAATCGGGTCACTTACTCCAAGAAATTTCTGCAATCGGATTCATACAAACGTGCTTTGAAATCTTTAAGACCAGTTGTAACGGAGTTTGGAACGAAAGCTCATTCTGAAAAAGGAAAAGGATTTCTTGCTCGAGTCGTCTCCGTGCTGGTCAGTCCATAGCAATTTCGTTGGTTTCCCGAGTTTTACTCGCATACTTGAGATGTTGAGATTTTCACAGGCTTTTAGTTCTGATGGAGCAAGGAGCAACTCAAGTTTCCATTAATATGATTTTAATGTATGAAGAATCACGTTCCGTATTAATTTAGGACCCACAAAAGAAGTGTACTCCACTCTTTCAAGACTTTACATTCTCCTAAAAGCACAATAAAAGTATTGCATAACGGGCCACTTTAAAAGACTCAATCGCTTTTTTATGACACAATGCTCTATTGTTCTGTGTCCGGAGTAATGAAACTTTTATATGGTCACACACACATAGCAAAAGTGTGTGCGTGGGATGCAAGTGAATTTTAATACGAAATGATTAAATAAGAAAGACGTACCAAGGCTGTGCTTTAAATACTGATAACAATAACAAACCCATTTCTTTGCAGATTCCTGAAATGTCCGATAATGGAATAGGAAATATCTACCAAATTGGAAATCAGATTTTCGTTATGGGCGATAACTGCTTCTTTCGAAATATCGATCCCGGCTGTTTAGGAACTGGCGAGAAGTACGACGGGAACAAGATTTTTGGCGTCAATGGCCTATCCGCTCATCCATTAACAGATGTCCACGGTGACACATACAACATTGGATTCTCTGTCATCTCTGGAATCAAATTCCATGTGGTCAAAATCTCGTCTGAAGTCAAATCTTCTCAGAATTCCAAAGACATAATAAAGTACAGTAAAATTATCAGCACAATTCCCAGCAGCTTCAACGGTGGAATGGCTTTCGTTCACAGTTTTGGGATGACCGATAAACACATAATATTAATCGAGCAACCATACATGACTAATGTAACAGCAATTCCTATGACAGTGATGAAAGGATACTGCATAAAGGACTGGATGGAGTGGAAACCCAATTTGCGAAACAAATTTCACATAATTGAAAAGGAGACTGGGAAAGTGATCAAGACGGAGTACACATCAGCTTCTCCATTTTTCTTTCTTCACGTAGTAAACAGCTTTCATGACAGGAAGACAGATCAGGTAGAAACTTCCTTGACAGTCTATAAAAGTCTTAAATGTTCGCAGGTCATATGTATTTGTTCCCTGCTCCATGTAAAGTGTGTCAAATTCTATTGATTCCTTTTCTTTGCAGCTCGTTATAGACATTCTCGCCCTCGATAATCCTGGCATCTTGGATGGAATGTACTTGTCAAAACTAAGGAACAATGTTGTAGAAGAGAATGCTCAACCAGAATGTCAAAGATTCATCCTCCCACTCGTATCATCCCCAACAAGTGAGTGCATTCTTGGAGAAAGCTACGTTTTCCGGGAGAACTCATCTGCCAAAGCAATTTACAAAGGGGGAAACAAGTTTACTTTGGTTCCCGAAGTTCTAACGGAACGTGGATGCGACATGCCCTGTGTAAACAGAAAGTACTTAGGCCAGGACTATTCTTACTTTTATGCGAGTGGTACGCTCGCACAAAACACCTTTACGAACTCCATCCGTAAAATAGACGTAAAGAGTCCACGAGTAATCAAAGAGTGGAAAGAGGATCAATATTTTTACCCTGGAGAAGCAGTTTTTGTACCAAAGCCTAATTCCGAGGATGAAGACGATGGACTCCTCATTGCTACTGTCAACGATATCCGACAAGGAAACAAAGACTTCCTCGTTGTGATTGATGCTAAGAGTATGAAGGAATTAGGCCGGGCTGTGTTTACCGAATCCATTCCTTCTGCTTTGCATGGACTCTTTTTGAACCAACAAGAAGAGAAGCTTTCTTGAAGGATTGTCTCGTATCAATTTTACCTCTCTATCGATTCTGTACACAGGAGTTTGTTGTTTTTATTGAAACGAGCTTAAGTTGAAGGATCACATAAAAGATTGTACATCTTCGGAATTCCCTTGGGATCTGTTTTATTTTCCTTTCTCCATTATCACGGCTCTTTCACTGCGATGTCGAAGTAGTAACTACCTCGAGCGCTGAAGATTAAAGTAAAGGTTGAATGTATAAATACATATCGAGGACACTTCGCTTAAGACTTGAACTGAACTAACATACCTAGTTGGACAGTTAAATCCGAATAACGCTTTATTCGTGCAGAATGTCTTGCATAGGACGTCTGCATTTGTAAGACACTTGCAAGCTGTCACTGGAGTAGAGAGGGCTTTGATGTAGTAAATCCAAGCTCGATTGTGAGCGCAAGAACCTTTAAGTTCATAAGAAATCATCAAGACATTATCAATTGTAAATAGCGGAAATTAAAATGAGAATCAGTACCAGTTACGGTGTCGGGTATTACGCCAATTGCAACTTCAATGCAATCGGGTTGGTTAGGTCCACCTGTACGAGTTATGAAGATTTTGTCGTTTAAAGTTATTCTACAGTCATATAATGTATGATTGAATACCTCCGTTCGGGTAGAAATCAGCGTGTCCAATGTTTCCATAATATCCATCCTGTCCGTGATTAGAATGAACGATGTCCACAAACGCCCCATCAGAACTGTCCAGCTTCTTGTCGTTACTGATTTCAGTCTGGTACAAAGGACCTGCTGGATCTAAACCTGTGATTCTTCCAATAAGCGAAGAAGTATTTTGTTTGAAGTAGTAGCCTGCAAATCCGGAAATCTGTCCTCCTAAACTGAATGTTCATGGAACAATTTAAATGTGTGCAGTTCAATAATTTCATAATTTTGAAATCCAACTTTCAGATGAAAAGACTACCCACCTAAATCCTATAAGGCGTACTTCCGAAGGAGACGTTAAATATTCTTCATCATTAAGAAAAAGGAGAAATTCAGAAATCCTGTTGCCCACTTTGGGAACATTGTCAACAGCAGCCTTGTAGAATAAATCTCTCGAGAGGTCATTTATATGAGTGAGGGACCATGCAGTTATGTTTGCAGGAGTCGCCAGCATTCCCCAGTCGACGACAATGAAGTTGTATTCCTTCGAGTAGCCTTCACTAAGAAAAGCTATTCATGAAATGAATATAAATAAGCAATTGGCAGACTATTTGGAATCCATGTCACATCGTCAATCCGCTTAGAGATCACTTATCTCACCATTCTTGACTCTCTGAGAGAAACGGGTTGTGTAATTGTTCAAAAATCCGTGGATTAAAAAAACAGGAGGGTTTAAGGGGTTGTAGGTCGAGTTTTTTAGAGACTCCGAATCACCCAGTGTAATTACTTCTGCATTCGTGAGATTACTACGATACATAAATATTCAATGAATTTTTATTTACCAGAAGAAAATTATAATTCAAAATCCTTCAAGAATCTGCATAAGGTGGATTTTTGATTTTTATTAACTTACTCTTTATCTGAATAAAGGTAGAATCCAACATTTTTTGGATCGTTAGATTGCAGTAATGTGTCATTTCCATCTACTTCGCTTTCAGTTGGAGTTCCTTCTGGGTCAGTCGTGGAATTTGATTCTGGCACTTTCAAATCTGTGCTTGCAGTTTCATTGAAACTGTCCCCAGAAACACAAGTAAAAACTGTAATTGCCGTATATACTAGAAAAATAAGAACTAGAATTTGGTTAGAATTCCCCATTCCCAAGCGTGCACAAAGATTTCTCTACTCGTTAAGAAATTCAAATAGACTTTTTTATATAAAAAATCTAAAATTAATTTCACATTAGGGAAGAAGAAATAAATGTTTATTCCTCTCAAAGACGACACGTAAACTATACAAAGTAAACTTGGTCAGTATTTCTGCAAAAGATGAGTTCATCAGTTAAA
>JAQGAD010000909.1:0-26490 GCA_034696625.1 Isotomurus palustris
AGTCCGATCAATTTACTTTTATTTCTTAAAATAATGCACTTGGTCGAGTTGGTCGTTTCACAGTGATCCTTAAACGTGTCTAACATCGCGACATTCCATTTTCAAGAGTTACGTTATCATCGTTAAACCAATCCTGTGTATACAAAATCATTAAATTCTAATTTTCGTTTTGAGAGTAAGAAAACACGAAAAGTATCTCATTTCGGTTGGAGGATTATTTAGATCGAGTCCGCATGTGAAAATTGGGAAAGGAACCAAAAGCAATTTAATTAAATGCACCTCATGCACTGTGCTCACGTAATTGTGGTGCACCGAAATCCGGGAATCCTTGACTTTACATACAGTCGATGCCATTTTATGATGAGAGCAAAGGGGAAGTTAACAGTGATTGACTCAATGATTGTGTCTGTCTGTGATCTTGGACTGAGATAAAACGATGACAATCAATCGAGAGCTGTGACATGCAAGGGCACGCAGAAGTTTTGGTGCAGATTTAGACCGACATAAATTACCTCATGACCCACCATCAGAATGGAAGATGTCATTTGACGAATGCATTCATCGTGGGATGTGTACTTATGTTGACAACATTTTAAACTGTTCAAAGTCGAACTGATTAGCGTTAGATAATGAAGTGATTAGGATGAGTTCGGTGGAAAACAAAACTATCGTTTGAGGAGTTCGATAGGAACTGAGATGGCAAATAGGCAAGTGTAGATGGAGAAAGTCGGGCATTCGTAGAGTGATAGTGATAAATAAACCTTTTTCACTTAATGACGCACACTCAGTCAGTCAGTCAGCCAGTTAGTCAGTGTTAGTTTTAGAATAAGGAGACGAGTGTCTGTGTCTTAACGGGCTGATTACTAAATACTCTAATTCTGTACGAGTAGGAGAGAGCACAAAGACGCTTTTGGTGAGCTTCGGTTTACTCGCAACCGTTTTACTACTACGGAGGATTCCTCAGACTTTCCTGCGAAACTTGTGTTGTTCTGTCTTAGCAAATGATAGTGTGTAGTAGTGTGGGATTAAATACGCCATGTGGCTTAGTTAAAAACTAACTAACGCAGTAACGTCTATAGATACGCCTTGATGCAAGGATTGTATTATTGAAAGATGATTTCGTCCCTCTCTTTCTCTACTCTCTAGAGCCCGGTAGGATTTATGCATGCACACATATAGGTCACGAGAGTTGGCTAACCTTTTGGCAAAACTCCATTCATACCTCATCTCACTTACAAAAACTTTTAAAGAAAGGTATTATCTTATTCTCAATCCAGCAATGATGTTTCTCCAAGGCAAGTGCGATGCACACACACAAAGATTCGAAAAGAGTCTGAACGAAACGCAACATAACGACTTGTCTCATGACTGCACGAACAAAGTGTCTCGATTGGAATCTAGGCAAATCTATCGTCTTCTCAAGTACTTAACTTAATACAATCAGTAAATAAATTACTGAAGGTATGCTATCTACCATCCAACAATTCGTCCGTGAAAGCCTAGTAACAACTTAAAAAATCTCGACACACCAAAGCGAAGAGTTCGCCTTTTGGCTTCACGTCATTCTTTTTACGGAGAGAAAGATTAAGTAGGAATCAGGAAGAAATCATTATTTTCGGAAACTCTCCTTCTTTAAATTATCTAGCTAATTCTGTCTCATCCACACTAACTGTGTTGCCTCGAATGCATTCTGGAGGAGGAACACACACTCTTTCAAGCGAGGACTCTTTATCATGTCACGTTGCTATAAAATGATTCAAGCAGAAAGCAGAATGACAGTTTTCACAGTTAAATACGGATTGGCGAATTTCTCAGCGGCTTAGGGAATAAAAGAATTACCCCGTCAACCGATTTAAGTTGAACGTGAATCGTTCCCCACGCTTTGCAAATGAGGGAAAGAAGGCGAGAAATGAGTGAAAGGAAGTTATAAGCCAATTATGAAATGGGATTATTCGACTCGATGACAGGAAGAAACCTTCCGACCTTTTTTGCGTGTCTTCATTGCTCTAAATTCCCTACTTATGACTTACGCACACTTGACTGTGGTGCAGACCGATTATGTATTACATGATTGATTAATAGTGTAGTTCTTAAATCCTTGACCCATATATTTCTCAAAAGTTTATTTGACTTTTATCTCCTTCTTCTTATCGTCACACTATTGTTTCCTCTTCCAGCACAACACAATTTTAGTCTTACTTATTATTATTATGCATTCTAAAAACAATTAACTCATTATTATACTAGAGAGGATTAATTTGTCACTGAAAGTATTGCACTTTCACCTTCTGTAGATAGGCATATATTTCAGACATATTGGCTTACTAATAAATGCCAATTAATGTGATGTTCATGTGAAATAAATTCGTATTTATTGCACGAGGTGAGCTTCGCGTTTTTCATGGAAAGTATGCGTAGCAGGAAGAGAAAGAATTTGTGTGAAAAAAGCGCAACCAGATACCACGAAGAATTAAGAAGATCAGCTCTTCCGAATATTGTTTACTTTATATAAAAGTAGTACGGTTGTGGTTGCCGTGAACCTAAAAGTAAAAAATGTTTGGATTTCAGTCACTTAAACTTTGAGAAAGTAGAACATGTACCATGCGAACTTTTGACAAACCGGGGACTGTGAGGTGTACAGTGATGCTTGTCTACATTTCCATATTCCGTGAACTCGTCCCAAAATCAGCGTAACAACACATCCTCTTCCTTCCTGACTCACGCATGTCATCGTCATTTCCTCCCTGATCTTCGTAAAAGTCATCGAAAATAACTCACCGTATTGCACAAATAGATAAGCTGGAATTTTCTTGTCAGGACGAATTACAAAAAAAGCAACGAGAAAACTCGAATTTCATGAACTTCTACTGTCTCAAATTGGAAAGTATGCACCTGCACATTTTTGGCGGAGGAAAAATGCTCTTGTTCGCTTAACTAATGAGAAGGCATGCATTTCTTCTGATTTCAGGCGATACTATTTTACATTCCACGGTGGCTTTGGAAGAATTGGGAAGGCGGAAAAATCCAGTCCCTCATGATGGACTTGGATATCGGAATTATTCCAGAGATGGAGAAAAAACAAAAGAAGAAGCTACTTGTCGACTATCTACACGAAAATCTCAAGCAGCACAATTGGTGGGCATACAGATACTTTTTCTGTGAGATCCTTGCCTTGGGAAATGTTATCGGTAATTCTTACTCCTCACTTAATGCAAATCATGATGCCACTTTTTTGTTCTTCCATACAATCTAGACACCTCGGCATTATCTCTCGCTCTATCTTTGCAAATGAATAATATAATGAATCGTCCTTTTAGATTTTAATTTGTGATGCTTTGTCCACTCAGGCTTAAAAGGTTTTGCACGAACGTCGTCTATCTTAACGCATCCTCCTCAATTAAATGTTTTGTTCCTTTTCCATTTTATTCCACTGTATGTGCTGATGCCTTCAAACCGTTGCCAGCGGGCATTGTCTTCACAAATTAAAGTCTTTTGTTAGGCAAATCAGACAGGATTTATAATAAAGTAACATTGATTGAGTCTTCTCCCCCGGAATCAATTTGCATTTCCAAGCAAGGTTCGCATTTCGTATGCAACAGCTAAAAGGGTGCGAATAACAGCGAGCATTCATATTTTGTGTTACGAAAATAATCTGACTATTAATCCCTCGAGAATATTTTTGTGCAGAATTCGAGCACCAAAATATTGACTATTACTGACTGAGACTAGTGCAGACAGACCACATTACTGAAAGATATTCTTAGGTTATCAAAATATGACATGGAACATTAATTTTTAGAAGTCAAACGAAATAATGTTGGTTAGTTGGTTCGGAATCGTGAAGAATGTGGGAGTACAACACATTTCAAATATGTCAGAAGCTCATTAGATCTCGACAACGATTGCTTTAAATAAGTGATGTGAATGATCATTTCCAGCATAATGTTTCAGGAAGTTGCTTACATAGAATATTTGAGTGTACGTCTTACACAGCTCTTTAGACGTGACTAAATTTTGACAAGATTATTAATGACACTGACACAAGAAACCAGCATTAAGGTATTCAACTCAGCTAAATAGTTTATTTTGGTCTATTTGAATCTAATCCAAATCCGATAAAGCGATTTGATGAAAGGGATGTGATGTGAAGCGACGCCATAAGTCACAATGGATAAGATTAATCTGAAGTTGAAGCTTTTTACACTGTTGCGTGTTGTGTACAAATTCTACCATTGATTTAGTACTGTTTCGTCTAAGGGGCATTAATTATGTTTCCCCACAGGACAAGCGTTCCTCATGGACAAGTTCTTCGACGGAGAGTTCCTCACGTTTGGAATAGAAGTGCTACGTCTTTCAGAAGAAGATGAAGACAGCAGAGTAGACCCGATGGTCAGAATATTCCCGAGAATGACCAAATGTACATTTAGAAAATCAGGTCCGGGATTCGGGATAGAGAACCACGATGCCCTTTGCATCCTTCCTCTCAACGTCGTCAACGAAAAGATCTACATTTTCCTCTGGTTCTGGTTCATCATGCTGGGGGTTCTTTCGACTTTAACTATTTTCTACAGAATAGCTGTTGTAATTTCTCCAAGAATACGAGGCTTCCTCATTGGGAGTCGATTTCGTCTTCTTAGTCAAGATGCTATCCAGACTCTCGTCAAGAAGTCTCGACTGGGTGACTGGTTCCTGTTTTACCTGCTCGGTCAAAATATTGATTCCGTGATTTTTAGGGTATGTTAATTCTCTCGTCATCTTTCAAACAACCTGCTGTGTACTATGAACCTGTAGAACACGTGAGTTTGAGAATTTCATGAGTTACTTTTATTTCAGGATGTAATGCACGAGCTAGCCCGACGCTTAGGACATCCTAAGGACTTTGGGGAGCCTTAATTTTGCACTGCCATCGGTCGATTGTAAACTTTACTAACTACTACTTTATTCAGAAGGTGGATTTCTTGGAGTATTTCACACAAGCGGAACCGGAAATCTACCCTGAATTTCATTTTCTCGGCTCATTGTAATTTTTATCAATTACACACTTATAGATCTCTCAAATGGTAATAAAAGACCTATATATTCATAATAAAGTTAGCCATGTCCCGAATCTGTTCTCACTGTAATTGTTTGTACGACACGCAGTCTTCAACCCGTTTGTATGAAAGACTTCCTTTTTTAAGTATTTTTCACGCGGTCCATTTCCCCACTATTAGGCACATGCAATTGACACGCTAGGAAATCGGTAGTTTGGCAAGAAATTGAGCGAAATCAAATAGTGTTCAGCCCATCGGTGTTAACTTTATGTGCATGAGAATTTAAGTGTGTAAATAAACTTAATATTTCGTGACCAACAACTTTATACACTGCATTGCATGAAAGTATACTTGTCGATTTCAAGGTACTCTGATTCACATCATTGTCATTATCATCTGCATCCAGGAAAACAGTGAATGTTGATATCATGTTCCATTCACAACAGCAGCCATACAAATAATCTATTTTAAGATTTTCCTGAACAAAATAAAAATCATTATCTGTTTCTGCTTTATCAGCTCCGAGAGAATTGAGTAAGGATTTTGCAATTCCTAAAACCTAGATTTGCTGCAAAACTTCGGCCAAATGTAATCATACAGATATGCAATTAGTAAATTTGTCATACATCGATCACTTGACACTCGACTAACAAGCTGACAATCGACATGTTCAACAAACTTTAACGAAACCTGAGTACTCTTCTTAGTCGCATGATTCCCTGTCTCATCAACGTGAAAACATTCGCGTAATTCTCAAGTAGGTCAAAGTGATAACTTTTGTTTTACACCGATCATGCAATTACTGTCAGGAAAAAGTGACAGTCTCTCTAACTGCTCTGAAAACCTCTCATTGCACTCCCGAACATTAAACTACACTTATCAATGTATCATTGTCCTAAACTCTAAACTACCGTCTCAGTTTCAACAAGAACATCTCGAAAGAAATCTCTGCTCTAATTGAATCTACTTATTTCAGTGTCTAAGACAAGGCTGTCACATCCTGCGGTGGATTTAGTTCCCTTGTCCATACAGATACACTAATTAATTTTGCTTCGTCCATGAGCTGTCATTTAGACTCAGACGGATGTCTCTCATGTCCCATCAAAACACTTACGACTATAATTATAAATCCCGAGTTGTGTGTAATGAGAAGTTGTTACCAATAAACCACACACACTGATGATTGTAAGAGAAGCTCTCGTTTGAGGAAAAATCGCAGAGAAACTCGTGATTGCAGAAACTCTGGTGCGTCTCCGAATGCTGAGGAAAGTGAAAAATTATTTTTAAAACCTCTGTCAGTTTACTCATGCATCCCTTTCTGATGAACATAGTGTGGGCATGGAATTTGTTCTTGAAGTACACAGCATGAAAAAATCACATTTTTGCCACTTAATTAAAGACTGAGCTTAAAACTATTCCTCTTGGGACTTATCCATGTAGCCGTAGTTTACCGTAAAAAATATCTTGGCAAATAAAAACACGCCTATGCATCATGTATCGGATTGTGTGTACGTCTTTTGTGGTACACTTGCTGAGACTGTGACAATCATCACGATACACTTCAGCTATTTTCAGCTTTCAACTCTCAACCTCAACTCATCAGCTTAACATCCTCAGAAATGAATTAAGGTGGACAAAATACTGTCAACTACTTTCAAGGTTTAGTAATTAATTTTCATTTAAGTTGTCAGTCTTATTCTATGAATCTGAGACAACTAGTCTCAACTAGCAGGAGTACAACCAGGTAGTGCAAAAAGACGCTATTAAATGGGATATATCGGTGTAATCCCACATAATTCCCTGGGGCTAGGGTTGGTCATCAACAAAGACTCGTACTCTTCATTTACTTATGCTCCTCTGTCTTTTACTTATCATTTCATACCAGAGACTTAATAGTCATCATCATCCCTCGTCTTCTTCTCACACACACAAAATACTCGTTCACTTTTTACGCGAAGAGCCATGAAACAGGGAGTTGTGCAATTCACCACCACAACTACCTGCTGCAGTAAGAGACGTACTCTCTCAGTAAGCAAGAGTGATGCAATGAAATGCAATAGACAACCCACACGACTATCCAAGGAAGGTTCTTAGCTTTGTACACGACTCTTTATGGATTTACACTAGCGAAGTCAACGTACAAAAGCAACCCCTCTGATCCTGTTATAACTTCCCCCACCAACAATGGTAAGTTGTAAGTAAATCCTCATCATCTTCTGAATTCTCAGCCCTTCACTTCCCTAAATCATTTGTGTGCCTCTCTAGTTAGTGGTATAGTGGTGGTTGCTGCAGTGGTAGTGATGGTATTTATCCATCCTGTCTCTTCGGGAATCCTTTGCCTCATGTTACAGCTGCATATCAACAATTCCTCATAGAAATTGTATCACACCTACTTCAAAGTGTTTTGGAAATATTTAGTGGTGCTCCGATTTCCAGTGATTATTAAATAGTTCTAAAAATTAGTTTGGAATCCACCTGGGGGAAATCGAGATCGTTCAACCCCCCAGGATTTCCAGGAGCTTCGATACCCAAACAATAATGGGAAGAGGAACATAAACCACAATGGGAATTTTTGTTGAGAACATACAGAGGAAAAAGATGAAGATAAGGTAAATTTTGAGTTACATAACTTTTGAGCCATCAATCCTGAGAATCTGAGAGTACTGAGAAACAACTCGCTAATATTTGCACTGATGGGTGAAGAACATGTAATTGGAACAAGTCACAAATTCTCAACGAATGCAGAAAACAACATAGTATACAGAATGAAGCATAAGATAACTATACATTTCATTCAAGGCCTTGTGAGAAATTACCACGGTAGTTTTTCTCGCATATTAGCAGTCCTAACTCCCAAACATCAGAGATAATGTACAAAGGCTTTCTATTTACCTTCTAACAGCGTAACCTGTTAAAGCATTGTTTGCTCTCTTAACACTTTACGTAAGATGTAACCATAAATGTACATTCAACATTCCTAGAACACGCAACAGGCTAAAAAATGAAACGATCTTGAGAAGCTCAAACGAATCTTGTACTTTGAATCCCTTTCTACTGTTGAAACAGTGTGAAATGATACATAAACCCAATAAAACAAATACCCATAATAACACTTGCAACCTGTGATTGCAGAAATCCACGGTTTGTAGTAAGAACTGCATTATTACTGCACATGTCGTGAGACAGTGGGTAACTGTTTTCATACAGTTAGTTAACAAATTACGCCTTCCGTAGAGCAGAACAGAGCTTGCATATTAAGTTAATCCGTGAGTGCTCCTGGGTTAATGTGACATGTAGATATGTAACTTCATAGTATCACCAAAAGTACATTAGCACTAATAGAATTATATTTACCGTCGGATGCGATTGCGGGATAAAATCGGAGACTAGATATTTCCTCTTATGACATTATTAAACAACTCAGAAAGTAGGTGCAATTTACTCAAGCTCCGTGTTGTATTTAAGTCACATTGCAATCTTGGAGCACAGTCTGGCTTTGAATTAGCAAGATTAGAATTATCGACTGGTGCAAACATTGTTTATTGAACGGACATCCGTTCTCAAACCTAGTTGCATACTTGTTTGTTATGTAATTTCTAATCTCGCTTTTGAAAGAACTTCCAGGAACCCAGGTTTATTTTTACCGTGTTTAGCAACGTAGACGAATCCTTTTTCTTACCGACACGGCTGAATTTGGAAATCACTAACTAAGCTTGTTAATAAATTCGACATATTCATAGCCGGTTTATCATCAATGTAATCCAAAAATTTCTTGAGTCAATATAATAAAAATGTAGTCGCAAACAAAAATACGTTAAATGAATAGTGAACACATCGTAAAGACCATGTATGAGGAGTTTGTCCCAGTTGAAAGACACCTTAAAGGACGAAAGTAACATGTAAGGAGAGACATGGGTAGGCCGTCAATTTGGTCTTAGTGAAGCAATAATATCCTTTCCTTTCAAAATGCTCAGTTTACTATCCCCTAATTCTGCTAGTTTGCACAAATCTTTAGAGAGTTGCATTAGCTGCACTGCAATAAATATCATCAACTTGAGTTCATTTTCCTAATACTGCCATGCACGCAATTTCTATCTCTAGAAATTTTTTAAGTCTGCGTTAAATTACAAGGCAAGCATGTCTTTACTAGCGAATACAATTAGATCTCTCAGAAATCACAGTAATCGTGAAGTCTAGAGGAATGAATAGTATGGATGACCCCATAATCATCCACAAGGAATTAGAGTTGATGATCATTCTCATACACTTTCACTTTCAATTCTGCAGAGAACCATGGCTAGCAGGTGGATTCACACATGTTTATAAACAATCCATCCAGACGAAAACATAACTTGGCTTTTAACACAGGTGGGCTTCATCATTTTCTGGTGTGCTGTGCACAGAGCGTGATTCATGAAGTTGTTTAAGATTCTTACGAGCACCGCAATATTGAGATTTCCTCAAATCATTATTTAGTGTGGAACTGGATCTGCAAGAGTTGCTTGCATCTCTCTCCACTCCTTCGTCCTCATCATTTCCTTCTTGAACATCTTCACGAGGTGGTCTCACTGCAAGTTACACGTTTTTCACATTTCAGAGATGAGTGTATACTGACGGATGTACTTATCGTGTAATAGTTCAGTCAAAGTTAGGAAACTCATCCTCATATGTAGCCATTCTCTAAGAGGGATCTGAGAGATTCATGAATGCATTTTGTTTTTCAGGAAAGCATATTCATGTACAACTCACGCTCTGGGTTAAAGCCCCTTTTAATTCTGGCAAAGCCTAATTTTTCTTTCCTTCGTACATGATTCCTCCTCGGTATTACATTTCACTTGGATGAGAGACACGTAAGAATCACTGCAATTCAAATATTTATCTAGGTTTGTATCTTTCTCACTACTTCCAAGAGTTCCAACCTCTTGCCTCAGCAATAAGCCTTTCACCGGAGCATAAAAATTAACATTTCTGAGATATGACAGTTTCGAGGATCATCGCAGATGATGATGAGCTACAATTTATGTGGAACTTTTAGACATTCATTCTCACAGTTCTACACAACTACCCAAATTTCATTTTTATGAACGCATCAGGCAACTTTATTCTCAATCATTGTCACCGTTCCCCTTCGTTGGCTTAGATGAATCATAATATATTTATGGTAAAGATGAAAGCACAGGATTGTATAGATTACATAGGCTAAGTAGTACCTAAGGTTGTTGGTCGGTTCCAGTTTAGAAAGTTGCAATAAAATTGCTTCCGACAACTACGTTATATTGATGCGAAACAAATCCCGAGTTAATGATTGCAGCTGCATCACGTAACCCAAGTTAAAAATAGTGGAAAATTGGAAAGCTAATGAGGAATTTTAGTCCAGTTATGCTGTATGAAATAACTGTACTCATCACCACCAGATGAGAAGGATTAAAGAGATGCAGACTTATTTGAACTCGAATATTTGAGCTGTATGTATTTCAGACCTCTTGCTGAAGTGAACTCATATTTAGAAACAAAAGAATATTTTAGGTCTTGTTGGGTGGCAAAAAGAGTTGATTCCATCCGAAACCTCGTATTATGTTTCGTCCGTGTATCTTCAGTTGGTAATAAATCATCGTAGTTATTTATTCTAATCTATCCATCACAAAGTTGTTTGACTTGCCTGTCTTCCACAGGGAATAAAATCTTATGGATGCTTGTTGTCAGTAGGAAACAGTTTGAATTTATGCGTCCAAGTTATGTCTACTTAAGTGGCCAAGAGCTTAGCTCTCTCCAAAGTGCGAAGAATATTGTGATCTTGGCATAATTCATGATTCAATGAAAGGTGCATTAAATGCGAGAAAAACATGGCAAGAATCCAGGCTAGGAAGAGATTGCTATTTCAAGCTTCATGACATTTTATACGGTCACTAAATCTTTTATCAAAGTTCAGATCGAAACGCGGATCAAATTCAAATACTAAGAGGCTAAGAGTTTTACAAATTAAAGTCTTCATTACTTAATCATACGAGAAGAAATAAAAGTGATGAGTTTAGCGTTTAACTGGGATTTCCTAGCTGCCTGCTGAGCTTCATGAATAACAAGAAGAGTAAATAAAAGATACCACTCTTATTTACTCTCTGTACATTCGAAACATCCAACATCTTCCTGTCTTCTTCCCCAACAGTTCATTTTCTTCTCATTCAACTAATTCAGCGGTTAACCTATGGTGCAGGAACCTTCTACAACCAGAAGAATCTTCTTCATAACAATAAAACCGCGCTGGGAACTATGCTAGAAGAGCTTTTAACTCGTGTTATGTAGGGCCGTATATTGCAATCGTATAAAAATTTAGCACAAGCATCGCATGCAACAACAGGAGGCTTTAATCAGTCATTGTCACTAACTGTTCTCTAACGCAGAAATAGGAGAAAAGAAAAAAAGTTAATAATTTGACAATGGTCTAACGAAAGAACGAAACGATGCATAAGGGAGTGAACAGTTTCTTTCACTTCCCACACATTCCTTTTCTAGATCAAATGGCCAAGGCGAGAATATACCTAAGACCTGCAATCAGCTAAAATATCTTTCACGCTAGCTTCATCATCATCATCACACATCCTTAGATTATGAAGAATTACCTGGCACAGTGAATGTAATTTATACTCACCACACAGCAGTGCCATCCCCCGCTTTACAATTTGCATTTAAGATAAGAATTTTAACAATGATCCGCCTTTACCGTACCTTAGTTGAATTGGAGGCAGCCCTATATATAATACTATATTATGTACTTTCGTAGTCGTCTCCTTTAAGCTCTGAGAGTTTCAAGCCTGTATTTTAAGTCACAAGTTTTCATGCAGTTCTTCTGGCATGGATTAAGAATTTGGTCTAGGAGAAGACTTAGCAGATAAAGAGGAAATGAAGTTATAATGAACATGTACGTGTGGGAAGATGATTTCAGCTTCAGCGAACATAATAATTGAGGAACACAAGAGAGGGTAGACTCCACCTGCATTTGTGGCAGAGAGAGCTCCCTTCACTTTCAACGTAAGAAAGGAATGACATTGCTTATTATTCGCACACAGGTCTTTTCAAGAGGTTGAGAGGTAGTGCAAAAGTAATTTTTGAAGGATTAGCATTATACGTTATTACATAGCCAGTCCATCAAATCAGGTGCTGCAAGGCCTTTCTGCCTTCCACCCACCCGTCTTATTGATGCGTTCGTGAATGTGTACTCAGTCGAATGATCTCAAGAATTATCTCTCAGCAGTGGACAATGGGAATAACACTCTCCACAAGGCTGAGGAATAATGAGATCGCTTAATATGCACCTGTTTACATCCATTCATCTCTCCACTTCAGCTCTATTTCTTGTTGTTCGAAAAATACGAAATGAAAGCAAATATTGCTGTGACCTCATCGTGTTTAAACATGCTGACTAAATTGCTTTTAAATGGATGACAGAAACATGTGTCTTCATATGACAGTATTCGGTTTATCTTCAAGATCTATTATTGAGTATCTAAGCTAAAAAATATGATAAGATATTTTTTGAATAATATAAAAATATATAACATAGTTCTCATTTGATGAGTCTAGGAGTTCTTAAGATATGCAGAAGTTGAACTGCAGGTGATATTTATTTGCGAGTTGTTTCATCATGAACCTTAACCTGTGTGTGATAAATCATAATTAATCTGTGTTGCTTTCAGGTGGCAGATAGTCCCTGCCCTAGCATTTCTGCTAGGCGTCGATCTTGTCACTTCTCAATCGAACTATGCCCTACAAGCGATCGATGTCGAATATGGGAATGGACTCCCACAGACAGCGACCTTGGATGGAAAAGTTACCGAATTAGACACTCTCAAGCCACAAATCAATTTGAATCGCACATCCGCAGTTCTTAATTGTGCTGCAGGGTCAATGCATGTACAGCTTAAGTTTAAGGAAGCGTTTTATGGAATCGCTTATTCGGACTTTGACCGCACCAGTGCCTGCTACACTCAAGGAACTGGCGATATATCTGCAACTTTAGAGCTTCCCTTAAAAGGATGTGGGACAAAACAGGTAAATAAGCGTCATAAATTACTCACCCGGTTTCTAATGAAATTCCGGGTATAGTATTTATTCAACACTCTTTAGTAGATTAGTTTGTTCGGCGAATCTGACAAAACTATTCATTATCCTCTGACCAAACTTCTGCTCACTAGTATTATAATATATGTTATTCTCGTAGAAGTAAATGTTATTCTTAAATGTGTAGGCAAGATTTCAAGAGTGTGGGCTCCAACCATTGCTCACAAAACAATCAAAGGTTGATGAAATTTGATACTAATAAACGTGAGGAGAGATGTAGTCAGCGACTTGTGCTCTTCAAAGTCCTCATGTCCATATTGGACACACAAAAATTAGCAGGGATACACAGAAATGCTTTCAAGTTGAATAATCCTTAAATGGAAACTTGGACATTCTACTAACTGATCCACCTTACGAAATCATTGTGCTCTCTTCTACGGACGAACACTGCGGGGTTACCTGTTCTGCATTATTATTCTCGTATACTTCCCTGTTTCATACGGTCAATAATTAGGCGACCTTTTATTCAATTTTTTACGAACTGACTTATACAGATGAGGTCACAGTCAAACTTCAAACTTGCGAAATTCTTATGGGCCATTTGCAAATGCCAAAAATTTTGTTATTTTCGCAAATCCTATGCATAGTAAACAATCACTAGAATGAGAATGAGACATACTTTTAGTTTTTACTTGCCATTTTTATATGAGGTGTAAAATCTAAGGCATTGAAACTGTAGAAATGTACGTGGGCGCAGTGCAGCTTGGCTGTACTCAGCCAGGAATAATTTAGACTACTCATTCACAGACGTGTGTACATTTTCCTGTGGATTTATGAATATTTGCAGGAGCCAGCGAGAGTCTTTACGAACAATGTGATTGTCCGATTCCATCCTGGATTGGAGATGGAAGGCGACGAGGTGATCACTGTCGTCTGCAGATATCCACCACCTATCGTTCCAGCCCCACCCTTGCCCATTATGTAAAAATGACATGATTTTTCCTTTCCTCTATCTCAGCATGAAAAATTCCACCCTAATAAATTGTAAACTCAATAATAAAATGTAGATTACCACCTCCCGCACCTGCGGTGATACCCAAGCCTCTGAAGGAATTCGAAGTTCTGATGATCATCTGCTCGCTTCTCTTCCTAGGACTGATGCTGCTGGGTCTGGCTTGCTCGTATTATGGCCTGAAGCACAGGAACATCCAAGTCATCAGGAAACGACCATTCACGTATGCACCGATATGATCTATGAAATCGAATCACGACTTGAACTACGTGATCTATAATTAATTGTGAATTACGATTTGGGGAATAACAGACCTTCAGAAGAAGACAGTGAAAAGGTTTCAACGATTGAGTCATTTTCGCAACTCAAGATTCCGAGAGTTCAAGCTCCGTCCACAAGTTCTTCGGAGGCTCCACTGGAGGAGACATTGGCTTCAGATTATCCTTCGTCCATTGAAGAAGGTCCTGCTAGGCCAGAAACGGTGTCTTCGGAGTATTCTGACACTCACGTTCAGGTTGAGGTTGAGACGATTCCACCTGCAGTCATCGCCAAACCTCGCTTCGAAGTTAACATGAGAGTGGCTCAACAGCCATTAGAAACGATGGCTTATGCGGAGACGGAAGGTTCCATCACTTCCATCGAAGAAGGAGCCGCTTCCGAGATTAGCATTCCTGAGCTTCATCCTCCAGTACGAAGACCTGCCCCACCTCCTCCAATTTTCAGACATGTAAATGCAGATTTAAAGAAGAACTATGAAATTTTGATTACATGAATTGTTACAGAGTTACTCAAGGGCAACTTGAGACTTAATGTTTAACATCTGAATCCCTCAGGTCCAGGATGTCCGAATACCGCAGCGACAAGTGCAGAGCACCGAGTATCTCGATACTCAAACTGTGGTTGATAGACAGGAGATCGATACAGAGACGAGGTACGCCCAGCCGATGATTGTGGCCAAGAAGCCCGAAGTTTACACCGTGGACGATGTGTACCTGCAGGTAAAGTGACGGAGCTGTAAAATCGACTACTTTTAGCTTCAGATTTCAATCGTCATTTACATTTTTGGTAGACAATCGTCGAACGACGGCTTATTGAAGACGAGGAGAGGAAGACACGAGAAATCACACAGTTCTACAAGAAGGAACACCCGAAGTGGGACGTTGTCATCAAAACGCATCCATCACACGAAGACGATGCTTGGGAGAGAGGTGAGTTATAAAGATAACATGAGATCAACACTAGGTTGGGGGACAGTTTGTACTATATGCTCATGAATTTTTAAGGTTCCGAAACCACAGAAGTTTCATCGATCGGATGGTCAGCAGTGGAAGAGTCGCCAATTCACCCGAGCTACACAACAGTGAACAGAGACTACCTCACCCGACGTAGCGAAGTCACGAGAGAAGAAACTGACCGTGTGATGGTTTCTCGAGCGATGCAGAAGCTCCAGCAGGACGACACGCAGAGTTGGAATGAGAGATGGAAGGTTCTGTTCAGAGTTCTGGAATCTCCACCTCCAGGAGACTACAGAGATCGACCTGATACAGACGACGAGTCTGACGTCGCCTCCGTTCTCACTGAGGACGACAAGGAACGATGGCGTCAAATCATCAGCACAGAGTCTACACTCCGAACTCTCCTCACAGAGGCAACGTACAGAGAAGATTACGAGAGGATTCGAAGAGACACGAGATACGAAAAGCTTTTCGAACCTGAGAAATGGGACGTCATAATTCACGTCCTTGCACCCCCACAGCCATCAACTGACCAAGAGGACAGATTCTATTCTGACTCCACTAGCGAAGTCTCTTCATTTGTGTCAAACGACTCTGGAACTCCCCTGAAGCCAGGCAGAAACCGCAGGAAAAAGTCTTCGGACACAACTTTCACCGAATCCAAGTCCATCACTGATGTGAGATCGATGACAGAAATGATGGTAGACTTTGGAGTGGACGGACAAGACGATAACTCATCGGTAGTTTCTTCTACTCCTGGAGCAGCGAGGTCGATTGCTGACAGGTCGTCTACTGAAATCGTGGAATTCGCTCCACTTGAAGAGGACGACGGCCAAACGGAATCTACGAGCCTCTTCTCCAGAAGAGAGACTCGAGTTACTCAACAGTCTGGTGGAACATCTTCAACCGGATTATTCCAACAAGCCCAAGCATCAACATCGTCCTCATCGGGATTGTTCCAAGTCCAACAAGCCCAGACCTCATCTTCCACAACGCTATTCTCCAGTACCAATACCAGACGTCAAATGCAGTGAAAGAATTCCACGAACAGGATGGGGTGTACTGACTAGAGTAGATTTTGTACCGCAAGCAAACGACCCATTTTTACTAACAGAAGTAACAGATGTTCAAATCATAGTGTTTATTCTTAAAAGTAGCATTTACGAATATTTACGACACAACTAATTCAGCTGCCATATTTAACGTAAGAATACCATAACTCGAGAAAGTAACCCGGTGTAAAGAGCTACAAGTCGGATTTTTGTGTATGTGTTGGTTTTATACATGTGCGTTATTGTTACTGGTCTAATGATAATAATTATTCAGTATTCGTTTAACCAATGAATTCGTTACAGGTTACAGTTACATTTTCCCCGTTTTCTTCATTAACCCTCTGTTGTTTCCCGGAGTATAGTCACCATCATCTTATTTTTAACGAACGATTACCACCTACCACTAAATAATCTTTTGTTCTAATCAATGTTTATAGTTGCACAGGTGTTACTGATGATGTGAATAAAATAATCAGCGTAACTAGTAACTTATATTATCATCTCTTGTTAAAAGTTAATCCATTATGCATTTTTTTACTCGCATCGCATGAAGAATCTTTTCATTAATATGGTTGGACAAAAGTTGTATCCCTTATTCATGAGGAAATAATTGCACGCATATCAACTACTGTATCATAGTAATCGAATCTGTTTACATTCGATATCTATCATATCATTCCCTTTCAGCTATACTAAAATTTACTAACTTCAGATCTTTCTTTTTATTCTGTAGTTCGGCATCATTTTGATGGGGTAGTGTGAGATCATTCCATTCTGTAGAGAGTCTAAATGCTGCGCGCAGCATCCTCTGTGGTCGAACTTTTGGTGGGAACCGGAATTTGTTCAAGTTGTTCCCACATGCCAAGCACATTGTTGATCTTGTGTGTTGTGTTGAAGTCTGAAGTTGACAAACAAACAAGCTAGTGCTTCGAAGTTGTATTTCGAACTGTTTTTTGTTTGGGTATCGGTGGCTCGTGGACATTTTTTTTAGGATGGGGGGTCCGAGTCGAAAGATTCTGATTGCTAGGCGGAGGGACGGAAGAGGTGACGGGAACGGAAAGAACAAAAAGAAGGACAAGCAATTAATGAAAGCGGGGCGGTGGGCTAAAGGTCACAGTTGCGAGTCGAATCCTTCTAAGACCAAATACAGAGAGGAGGCATCGTCAATGTTTCTTCATCCTGTGGGTGGAGCAGGTGAGTGTTCTATACTGATATTCAATTAAAGAAATAGTTACACAAGTTACACTCATGTAATAATAGGTTTTAATAATTATGAACTTTTTGTGCAGGCAAATCTCTTCTGACCGTGCAGAACCTGAGTTCCAATCGTGTCAGCGTAGAAGATATCCCAGACGATGATAATGTATCGATTTTGTCATCAGAAGTTGCATCACTGACTGTTTCGGACGGTCCCTTGAGTATCGCAAGTTCCATTTCCTCCGTGCGTACGATGGCATCTGGATGGTCACAAGTGTCTCACAGTGCTTTTGAGAGGTGTGATACTGGAAATTAGACTAGGATTGTTAATTGAATTGAGTGAAGTATTGAGGACTCAATTCATAAATGTGTTCTTGAATTGCAGGATTCTGAGAAAATTTCAAGGAGACTTCTCAGTTCATAAGGATATGATAAGCATTCTCGGTGCTGCATCTGAAGTTATCAATGAAGCAGGAGGCAAGAAAAATGAAACTGAGTTCTTCGGGACTTTTGTGAGTTGAGAGTTAATGTAGTACTTATGTTGCAAGACGTCGCTGAAGTTGTTGCAGTCGTACTAATTGCATTAACTTTATTTGACAATGTAGATGAGTCTGCTGAAGAGCTGTCCCCCGGATCAGTACCAGCCTGTTATGATGCTTGTTTGTATAATTATTGGCAAAGTATCGCAGGGTGTTCTTCGGCTGCGATTTGCTGATATTTACCCTAAGATATCAGGCATTTTGTCGCATGCTATTGAAAATGATGACGAACTTCTTATCCGAACGGTACTATATCTCAAGATTTGTGGTCCAATGTTGTTGGTTTAAAAATCTAATAACTCATATTGTTGTCTATTTTTTGCAGTCGATTGAGGCGTTTACCAAGCTTGTGAAGACGCAAGACAAAATCGTATTTGAAGAGGACAAATCTTTAGAATCTGTATTCTACGCGATCCTGAAATGTTCCTTGCACAGCAAACCGAGAGTACGAAGGAAAGTTCGCAAGTCTTACAAAAGTATCATTCTGTCTCAGAATGAAAACAATGGAAACGCTGTAACCAAAGTAGTTCTTGGATGGATTCTGGATCAGTTATCGTGCTATCCTACTTGCGAATCTAAAGTAGTTGCTGATGCTCTAACGTTGCTTACTTCGTGTTGGAGCGTAATACAAAAGATATCTTTTAATGGAGCCAAGAAATTGTATGAAGGAGTTCTTCGCGTCATGTCTAGTGGCGATGCTGCTATAATGAAGATCGGATTATGTTTTTTCTCTGGAGTCTTGCAAAATAATATAAACATAACAGAGTCAGAATCTGCGGACTCCCTTGTATCCAAACTTATCGTAGCTTTATGGGAGCTTCAACCTGATTGGAGAAACACACAAGTCTTCAGCATCTGGCTTACAACTATGTTTGTTGGACTTCTGAGATGCGGAGAGAATAACGCAAACGTTGTGTCAACTTACCTTCCTTTACTTTTTGAAAAGCTGCATCCTATTTGGATCACAAGTCATGGCCAAGCTGCTGTGAAAATTGTTAAGGAGTATATACCACATATTTTGGGACAGAAAGTAGAAAAAGATGTCATCGATTCTTGCTTTAAAATTCTGACGAAAAGCTATTTGATCGTCCCACCGAATCAGAATGTGCTTCAAGTTACTGACTCCGTATTGGAATCTCTAGGGGAAGATGATTATATCATTTCTGGCAAAGAAGTTTTTCTCCAGCTTGTTCCGCTGAAAGATGCTCCAGGAGTTTCTACCACCCTTGGGAAATTTATCAAAGCGTTTGGAATAGAAACCTTGTGGAAGTCTGTAGATGAAACTATCCAATGGAACGTTATACTCCCCTTAATTGGTAGCAACTTGGATAATGCTAACCTTGTGTTCTGGAAGAAAGAGATTTTACCGTTTATTAGTCGGAAGGCGAAGGTTGAGACAATATGGGAATCCTTAATAGGTTTTTGCAGAAACCCGAAGGACCCACAAAATTTTCCTGCTGAGTTAGTTGGAAAAGTGATCAGTGATAAACCTGAGTTACGTATTTCTGCACTATCTTCATTGAGGCAGTTTATTGACTGGAGTCAGTGTGAGGCAACTGCCATAAAATACACCAAGAACTTTATTCCACTTCTCTTCAATTTGTACATAAAAGAAAAGTCAGATGCAGACAAAAAACTAGGCCATGCGGATGCAATTGGAGTCACTCTCAAAAAGTATTTAAGCCTTTGTGAGAAAGCTTTTCTAAACCAGCTGGTAGAAAAGTAAGCTTTTGATTTTATTTGTTCATGCTTGCTATGCGATAGCATGAACATGACAATGTGCTGAAATGAAGTCGTTTCGTATTATGAGGTACTATATAAAACTGTATATTTTGTTTAAATCAGGGCCTTGGGAAGGTTGGATAGTTCGTCCGAGGAGAATGTTGCTCCAATTTACGATCTCATTTCTTTTATGAGTTCGAGTGTTACAGACGCAACCTTGCAGGCAAAAGTTGTAGACACAATGAAAGCAAATTTCAACGACACAAAAGAGCGAAAGAGAATGTATCGTGTGCTTTCATCTTTGGCTGCCAATGAGAATCTGACTGAAGAAAATCTTGCTCTTATTCACAATATTCTTACCACAACGCAAGCTGAGACAAAGTCAAATGCTGCTGCTTTACGATTGGAGTGTATCAACTTAGTTACAAGCAGGGTATGGTAGCATCTTGTTTATAACTTTAACATGACTGTGCTTAGTAATTTAACGAAAATTATGGATACAGAACGAGGAGTGGAGGAAACAGTTTCTGCTGGAAGTTATTTTGCACTTGGTGAGTGTGAATGCAAAAGCCAAGCGGTGTGCGTTGAATTTCGTCGGCAACTATTGTTCTTGGCTGCAGGTAATGTTTACGATTATTATATTACTCAAGAACTTATAGAACTGCGCTGTTATCTGGATTTACAATTGGGTCACGTATTTTCAGAATAATGGTCAATCTCATGAAGAAGTGCTTAGTGTAATAAGAACAGGACTGCAGTCTAGTTCTACGTTGATGGTTTCTTCCACCATGTATTTTGCCTTCCTCGTAGTGAAGAATTTGCATCTTTTACACCCTGAAAAGGAATTAGTTCAAGCCTGCATAGATCAGTTACAAGGAAATGATGATGCCGTGATATGGAAATACTGCTTGTCTTTCCTAAATCTTAATTTGTCGCTGTACAAAGGAGAAATGGGCCCATTTGCAAGCTCGATAGGAAATATTGCGGGGCAGCCAAAATATCCTAGAAGAGAAATTAACAAAATTTTGGCTCGCATGATAAGAGTATTCGGGTCAGTTGGACTGAAAGCTGTTTTACCCAACTCAGACGATTCCAAAATGAGGTGCAGAATACGAAATATATGCAAGAAACTGCGAAAGATGAAAGAAGAGAAGATCAAAGGAAAACAGCCCAAGGAAGAAAATGAAGATTCAGGAGATGAAAGCGACGATCAAGACTTCGCAGACGAGAAAATGTATGCACAAACTCCAGTCGTTATTAAAGAAGGTTTGGTTGACTTCTTAAACCCTTCGGAGATATCGAAAGCCCTTGTCAGTAAGTACCTTTGCAGCCAATTTCTAGCATACTCATATCTAATATTTCTCAGGCAGGATGCAGGACGTATGGTTGTGATATGAAGCATTTCTGTTTACTGATAAACCATTTGTGGTTGTTTTTAGGTGATAAAAAGCCAACAAAACCAGAAAATGATTTCAAGCTGTCTAAAGACGGTAAAATAATAATTGGAGAAGGAGAATACGACGATGATGATGACGATAGTGATCTTATGGACGACGGTGACGACGACGACGAAATGGATATAAAAGCAAGAAGGAAGCAAATTTCATCAGCATCAGTTGCTTCCAGTAGAAGAACAACGAAAACGCAAGCTTCATCGTTTTCAATGAAATCTGTGTCTCGAAAACGCAAGGCAGCTGGCAATAACAAGAGAGTTGGAGGCGGAGGCAAATCGAGTCGTTCAGAAGCTGGAAGTGTAAAGAGCAAAAAGTTCAAGTCAAGTTCTTCGTCGAAAGGATCAGTTAGAAAATTCCGTTAACAAAACATGTTTCTTATTGTAACTATAAAGTAAATAAATGATTCGTTTATCGTGCATTTTGCATGTGTTCCTGCAAATGACTTACTTCCATGCAACTAGTATGTTAACCTACCTTGAAACTTCTTGAGGTTCCTGCCCATTGCTCTGAATAGCTTGTTTGTAATACAACTCACAAATGCATATTGATGATATACCATTTACGTTCACCTTTCTTGCGAAGGTTTCGCATTTTAATAGTCCATATAGTCACTCCGGAAAAGCACGGAAAGAATAACTGGTTTCCCTAGTGTGACGGAGAACAATAAGCAGCAGAAGCCAAGGTCAGGTGCAAACCAAAACCACACCACACGACATTTTCATTAAAGTGCTTGTTCGTGCTAGTTTCACAGAAGATGGAAAAAAATCCAAGCTTTCCCATCTCAAGAGGCTTGTCGAGCTCGAGTTGGCGTGTGCCAATGAATTATTTGCAGCCTTGCATTAGGAGACTCTGAATAAGTAAACCCTTTTGTCTCCTATTAGACGGTCAGTCCCCTACGAAAAGCTAAAAGTAATGAGATGACGAGGACTTAGTACGGTAGCTACTTACTAAGAAGCATAGACAACACTAAGGAGAGAGGCTTTCAATCCCTGGGACGTGTTTAGGAGAAAGTTGAAGACTAGTCCGTGCTGCTGACTAATGCTGTGAGTGATAACAACACAAGCCTAGGTGGTCTGTGGGAAAGTACTTACTCCTCTTTCACTTTGGGATGACGGAGAGAGTGAAGCAAGTCGGAAGGAGTGAGTTTACACCTTCAAATGAATTTGGAATGCTGAGCTTTACTACGATGACTCTCCACTATATCGCTCATGTATGAAGAGCAGAGACAGGATATTGCGTTACAAGACCTGGGAGGAGTATATTTATTGATTTTCCGAGCGTTCAGCTTACTTTCGGGTAAGGAATTCTTCCTCAGCCTGGCAGTATTCATAGGACGCTCGTGGCAGACGGTACAGCAACATACCATTAAGATAATCATCTTTGGAAAGGTCACGTTTTACTTTTCGCAACCTTTTTACTTTTTTACACACAAATTACTGCATTACACCAAGTTTGCAGAAATAAGTGCACTTCAACCACCTTTCCTCCAACATTTTCGTCTATATCCCATCACCACTTTACAGACTCTGTGTACCTCTGATACGGAGTCTCAAAAAAAAGGTATGCATGCACTACTCTCATTTATTTCATACGACTTTCTCATGCACTTGCTCGTTTCTTCTCAAAGATGCTTACAAGTTGTTCCTACTCGTGTACGTAGGTTGTTAACAACGTAATACAGCCATGGCGAGGTGATCTCTTGTGATCTTTCTTTCTCCAGCATTGCAATAATACGCACATGGCTCCCTATCTCACGTTCCCCGTTTATGCATTACAGCACTTCAATATTGCATGAGTTCCTTGAAAGCAATCATCTTCCCGTACCTCCTGATTCTATCGACTATTTCCCATGACTTTGTATGGTTTCAAACACGTTTCTGTTTACCTTACGTGTCAATCCACTTGGAGAAATAGGGATCACCGAACACCACCACCACCAGCATACGAGCTTATATATGTCTTTCTGACTGACAGCTCAGTAAGCTGTCGATAACATTTGCATGTCTAGAAACTCTAACCTCTGCTACTAACAATTTATACAAACTCAGCCATATTGCATACAATAGTGGTACTTTTCATATAGTTTCATTTTGTTTCACGCGTTTAGTCGGAAGCTGGCTATCTAGTTCGAAGTAGAACATAATAATATTGAATGTAGTGTGATACAGGCTGTGTAGCTTGTGGTAGATGCAATCCTGATTCCCGAGAGGCTTCGTCAAGAGAGCAAAACAGCACTTTGACTACTAACCGTTATTTATCTTACGATCCTACTGCTTTTGACGGGTATCACCCCAGTGACATTCTTCGGGGATTTGAAAGGTCTGCATTCACAAAAGCAATAGGCCACGACTATTTTCGCAAGAGCTTCTTTCTGTACACACGATTTTACATTTGAATGCATGAAAGAGCACTTGAGCAACAGTTTCAATATTCACGAACGAGCTGGTCTCGTTTCGGAATAAATTCACTTTAACCTGCTTCCTATGCGACATTACACAAAAATAATTGTAATTCAATGATTGTGTGCTCTTTAAAATTGAAGAACCCTTCCAATTTAATCAGGAGAAAGAAGATCTCCCTAGAGGTCGGAGATACTTGAGGGAATATGGATTCGGATCCGGATGGTCCTGAAAATGTATTAATCCTGTATACACATTTTTCCGTAGAGAAGTAGTACAAAGCAATCCCTGAGAATGGCATCAAAGGTTCTTTCTTCCAACGAGATCATTCATATTCTCTTGCTTTCATAACTTTTCCCACAGGCTGCAGAGACAGACACGCTCGTTAGCCACGAAGACACGGAGTTATGTGAAGAATCCCTCGAGGAGGACGGGGGCTCTGAAGAGACTTCTACACTTTTAAGCACAATGGCCGCAAGACATGATAACCCGGCGGTGGACGAAGCAGACTCTGCTGCAGGAAGAGCATCTGTATCATCCACACGAGATAAGCCCCAGCAACCTCATCCATATCATTTAAAAAACAAGTACACCTTCCGGTCGGACTCAGTTTACTCCGATGTAATTCCCATGTCTGCAGCCTCTCAGCAGCATCAAACCAACAATAAATCCTCAGGTACGTTTAACTTTAGCGTGTGAAATCCTAAACTTTCATCGTCTCTGAAATCTTCCCACAGGGAAAGTAGAACAAAAGTTCCCCAAAACTTGTATGTCACAGAAGAGAGAGAGAGAGAGTGGTGAGAGAGAGAATAAGGATAGAAAATTGCAGAAGAACAAGGACCGGGTTTCGTAATTCACTTATGCTCGAACGGCAACGGAGTTTTTGATGATGAAGAGTGAAAGTACAAGTGACTCTGTGTGTCTTTATTAAAGAGTTTCAGGTGGCTACACATAAAGAGAAAGGTCCTTGAGGGCATTGCTATGCATTTGTTACAAACAGTCGAAGTAAAAACAGGAGACGAACGCAATATGGCAATAATACTTTCCTCTTATCCTTTTATACTTTTATCCCTTTCAGCCAAATGGCTTCGTACTCCATTATTCATTAGTTTAAGGGATATGTATGGGTACTACCCATCAAAATGTCCTGTCTCTCAAAACACACTTCCGTTATGATTAGTATCATTTTTTGCCTCTCTCGTTTCAAGATTTGGCTACAGTCCATCACTATCTTCGAGTTGATGGGTAGTATTATCCCAACGACTTTCACTTATGCTTTTTCTTGTCCCAGATTTTTTGCTTCAATCCATTTACGACCTTTCTCTGCGAAAGCTCTGTGGGAAATGGGATTATAAAATAGTCCCTACATCCGCGTGTATATTGTGTGTTTCCAGTTGAATGTGTATATGGTTTTAATATTTGCGTGTTTTATTGCAATCTGGTAGAGTCTCGTGAGAAGTCCGGATCTTTATCGTCTCTAAAAGGAAAGCAAGAGTCGAAATGGATGACCCTGAAGAAAAAGCTAGGCAAGTTGAATTCGCACTCGCATTCTACTCATTCTCACGACAAACATGGAGGTGGACCAGCAGGAGGGTCGTCCGCTGACGAACAGAAGGAGAAAGCAGAACGAAGACCAGTTCCTAACAAATCTCTGCAAGAAAAGCGCAGTCTTTTCCAAAGAGCGAAAACACTTGCGATTCTGCCAGTACATAAAGCACCAAAGGACAAAGTGGAAACTCCACCCAAACGAGTGATAGAACCCAAAGAATTATTCAACGTTGGGGGGGAAATGAATTTGATTCCATTAGAACTTTTAATAGACGTTAATGACTTGAACATACACAAGTAAGAAGGCAGGGGAAACTCCTAGTGTCTTCCTAAAAACAAGAAAGTCAAAAAGTTGCTTAGAAAATTAAGATACGATTGGACGCTAGATGTAGAACACACTCACACACACCTAACCGGGCCTTTCACTTCTTAATCGCTTTCTCCTTAGTGTCAGCATACCCCAACCTCAGCAGCTAATAAGTATGTAATATGATCATCCTATAGATACTAGCAACTACCAAAACATCAATTCACCCTTGCAACCTTACATAAATCTAAACGGACGATGAAAAACTTCATAAAGTTTTACTTCTCCTCATTAGAAGCTTCCGTAACTTCCAAGTAGATGGATATTGTTACATTTCTCGTCGCACAAGAGTAAACGGACAAAGGATGAATGCGAGGCGAGAGAAGCAGAGAAAGAGAAGTTAAAGTTTTATGAAGAACCAGTAATTGGATTGAAGAGGGAGGAATATACGCCGCGTTCTTTCCCGAATCTCGAGTTTCACTTGAATTAATTTAATGAAGAGTGAGAATGCACTTCCTCCCAGAGAATGATCAGTCTTATCTCCAATCTCTCAGTCTTGTCACGTCATATTCGACAGCGCTACGAAGCAGAACTTTTCCCCATTCTCTCTTGTCGACGACAGGACAAAGTTTCTGCAAACTTACTCCTCCTTATCTCTCGTTTTATTATGTGATACGAAATGAAAATATCACTTCCAAGAAGTAGTATATACCCGTATAAGAATAAGTTTTAGGCTGCACTACATTCGTAATATCTTTCGGAGGTCTGACAATACTGAGAGAAGAATGTGTCTGGCATTAAATTATGAGTTTTATTTAATCTGCTGTATCAATTTATTGCGTGGGATAAGTTCGCATTTGTGCTAAAGTCACCCGTTTCCTCTTCATTTCACATTTATTCAAGACAAAAAGCAGTAAATTCTAAGCGTATGACTTAA
>JAQGAD010000910.1:0-26477 GCA_034696625.1 Isotomurus palustris
AGTTTGTATCTAATCGCTTACTAATATTCTTAATTTGTTTCATTAGTACTATCTTCATTACAGAATAAGTTATCATAGTAGTAATCAGGCTAGGTACACTCAGATGTTTAACTGTTTAAGTTTTACTCTCTCCTCCCTAAGACTCTATACCGCGGTACATTTACATACACATTTACTTACATCAATAGACGTTCAATAATAGACTCTGCTCCCTATAAACAATTATGTAACAACATTCAAATTAGTTCTTTATTAAATCCTATAGAAATGCATGTTGATTTGTCTCATTTCATGTATTCATAAAAGTGATACAAAAGCATTGCTAAAAGGATTGAGAGTAATTAGTTTCGTCGTCGTCCATGTCATATACGTTAGAAGTAGGTGGGTGTCATAAGTATTACATTACTTCTTGATTTGCATCTAATTACTGCCTACCTACTCGATATAAAATGAGTAATCTTCTTTACATTACGAAAAGGTAGTTTCAACAAGTTTTCTTGGACCGGATACTCAGGAATGTCAGCGAGCATCTGTTTGGTATAATAATTCAGGTTACTCAATCCACGCAACAGTTAATTTTTTCTCGACTCTCTTTTATCAGATGTACGATTAGTTGTATCATGTATGTAGTATACCATGTTCAAGAGGAAGATTTCTTTGAATTCGACGAGAATTTGAGCAAACGAACACAAGCGAAACTCTTCAACAAGTGACTTCTTCAAATATGGGATTTAGCATAGAAATTGTACATTTGATAAACACAGAGCTGTTGAAAACTTCCTATCGTAATAGAATGGATTTCTACTGATATTTTTATCTTATAGTTTTGTATATCTGTTCAGCCCTGTAGGGGACTTTTGGAAGGTTTTAGTAGAACGCTAATAATCGATATCTAATGCTACTTTCACACATTCAATTTATACCTACAATTCAAAGTCAACATCAACTTTTTAGAAATAATTCATCGTTACAAACACTTGTATTTTGAATATTTCTTTGTCAGAATGAGATACTATTGAGCTTACCTAATTACATATCTTATTCTCACTTAAGTTATAAATGCTTCACCAAAACTGTCTAAAGAACTAATCGTTAATAGATAATATCTCTCGGCTATGATTACATATCACATGAAACTGCTTGCAATTGTATCTTGCGGGGCAGCAATTAAATCAATACTGACTGAACTTTACGACCAAATTATCGTTTTACCTCAATATTTTATGTAGATTAAACAAACTCGAACGTTTCAAACGCTCATAGTACTTCAATGTAAACATTCAATATACCATTGATTCTGCATATCCTAAATGCATCTATTCAAACTATCCGTTCCTTTAAAACCCAGTAGTTGCTATTACAATTAATAAATGTGCAATATCAGCAACTCCATGGAGTAAGTCGGGGGCAATTCTTGCTAAGTTTTCATTCGCAAAGTCACACGATGGGAAAATGTGAATTACATAATTGACTTGTTGTGAAATTGGATGGTGAATATTCACGATTCCAGCAGCCTGCTTCAGCTGTAGGTATGTAATGAAACCATTGCGTAAGTTGTTGCTTTGCTGAAGGACATCTAAATGATCCCGTCCACATGGAAGTGCGAGAAGAATGCAGTGTTCAGCTGATGTCTACGCAAACAATATCATCCACTCTTAGTAAGTTGAATTAATAAGTGCTGAAGGTTACGATGATTATTGAGTATTTTTATTACTGACCTGCATCTTTCTTGCCACTCCTTCCAATTGGGTTTGTTCCAGGCGCATTCTTTGGGATATCCTGAGAGGTGGGATGGATCCGTCTGGATTGGATGGCAAAGAGTCTCGGGCAACTTCAATGTTACCAGACACAAAGTGCATTTGACATGCCGCATTGTCGTTCTTAAGGGCCAGCAGTCCTTGCCACATTATAGGGTAGCGCTGTAAATACAATAAATTAGCGTTTAGCACGCAAAAAGAATACAATTAGGAGAAACTTCAATTAATAGTTCCAAACCAACCTGCAGAAGCATAAGTAAGGAGTCTCCTTGAGGTGGAACTTGACTCGCATGAGGTGGTGTTAATACTTGCGCTTGCCGTGGACGTTCATTAGACGGAGCTTCAGCATTCTGAGGTCCTGAGTACCTTCCATGAGCTGGTGGAGGGCTGTAAGGTCTCCTTTCAATAATTCCAGGGTAAGGTGACGAGTCGCGTGATTCACCCTCTGTACCAGAGGGCTGGTTTCCGGGCATAAACTGAGATGGATAAGATGGAGACTGAGTCATCCTTTCATTAGGGTCCGCGTAAACAATTCTAAATCCTGCAGGAGGAGGTCTTTGCGGAGGTCCTTGGTGAGCAGGATTAGGATGGGGAAACACATGTCTTCTATCATACAAAGGTGTCACCATAGGGGAGTCTGAATTCCGCTGTTCACTAGGGTGCAGCCCGTGATGGGGTGGAATAGAATGCTGCGGCAGATGAGGAGGGAATGGTGGACCTCCTCTTTCGATCTGAGGAAGAACAGTAGGACTTCCCTTCCCTGGCTCTGGGGTTCTTGATTTAAAGTCCATTTGAGGAGGCTTATCAGACACTACCCTCATCCCGTAATTTGCTGAAGGCGTGATTGTATTTGCCCCTGATACAATAGGTATGTGATGTGGGGAATGATACATCTGCTGTAAAGATTGTGGGGCATTGTAATGAGGCGATGACGTTGATCCTCTTGAGTGTGATGTGCCAACTCGGTGTTCCTGATAATAAAAATATTTTATAAATAATTCGGTTAGCCTAATAAATTTTGCCATACGCCACAACTAATAAATCCTTACCATTGGAGAGGAATCATAAGCTAAAGCATGGTGGGGGGTTCTTTGGTGTGCAGAGGTCGGAGGTGTTGACTCATGAGCCATTGGGAGTCTTCCCATCTTCGGACTCGCAGCCGTTGAAATAACACCAGTAGGAATCTCAATCCTTGGAGGCTGTACCATCGACGCCTTTAAATTATGAAACATTACAGTTAATATACAGTTTTTTAGCGAATTTAGCAGATTTATTCTTTTCGAACGTACCTGAGTTCTAGTAAGAGTAGCTGGTTCATTCTTGCTCAATTGAATTAAGCCTTTCGCACTTTGAACAAATACGTCTTGCAGCGCTTCGCACTGAATGCGCTGCTGATGAGTCATAGCCAGAGAACTAGGAGCACTGTTTGGAGCTGACTTTAGAGGACCGGGTGCTTGGTCTCCCACACCTTGATGAGAAGGTAAAATGACTCCCGCGTGAGATAAGATTGCAGCAGGCTTTCTAGAAGGAGACTGGTCATCGTCTTTTGTGCTGATTTTGGTGATAGTTGTTGCATCTGGTATTTGAAAGTTGCCCATGTCTGCTTGAGTGTGACCTGATGGAGAGTTAAGGCTGGAAATTCCTCTACCAGCAAGCTGCTGTTGTTGATGGATTGACACAGGGATCACATGCCTGATGATTGGTCGATTTGTTCCTAGTTCTCCAGGTTGGTTGAAAATTGCGTACTGGTACTGCCCTGATTGAGATGTTACAATCTGAGGGGTTGGTGGGGAATTGAACGGAGGCCTTACATTCACGGTTCCACTAATGCCCGAATGCGACACAGCAATATTTTGAGTTGGAGGTGAAGATAACTGTGTGTGTCCACCGTGACTGACTGCTGTGAGTGTCTTAGCAGTGGGTGACTGAATAGACAAATTCGAATGGGATGTTTGCGGAGGTCCAAAAACAATGCTTTTAGGAACAAATTGAGGTAGTCCACTTGCATTGGAATGCGGAGGAGGTGGGTTGATACTTTGGTTCTGATTAACCAAAGTGATGGATGCTGACGAAGGTGAATTTGTGACTTGGACGCTGACAGGTTGATGTGGAGAAGTCTTCCCGATAGTTGTAGGACTATGTGAAGCACCATACGCATGTGGACTACTCACATGAGATTGCACAAACATAGCTTTCTGTGCCATAATTGCTGCTGCTAATCCTTCAGTCTTAGGCAAAGATACCGATGCTGGTTGTTGTTGTTGTTGAATGTGAGGAGGTTGCTGATGGACCAAAGGACGTGATGGTGGACGTTCTGACGCACATTTGAGTGAGTCCTCCAATTTAGCATTAAAGGATGGAACAGTAAATTGTGGTTGCTGAAGTTTTGGCAGTACTGGCTGATCTTGGCTCTGTCCTCCGATTGGAACATACTGCCCTTCATCTTTTCTTAACATTGGCATGAGAATTCCTGTTTGAGGATCTATCAACGTCTCCAAAGTGTTAGTAGGAGGATCGTTATTGTTATCCACAATTTTCTCTCCGAGTTCTTTTTCTACTTTGGGGACATTTCCAACAACAAATACTGACGGTCGGTGAATTTCCAACTGTGGAGAGTGAGATGTTATCACAGACTGTGGAGTGCCAACTCTAGGAGAGGATTCACCAGCTCGGTTAATGACTTTGGTGATTGACATGGTACTACTGGAATCTAGTTCCACTGGGGAATCCTTGCTTCGAGACCTTGATCTCCTGCGATCTGGCTTCAAAACCGACGTTATTGTAAGAGCTGGTTCCGACTCCGTCTCCGGTAGCTGAGCCATATGAATCACATGTTCTATGATTTCGTCTACCGTGTTCCTTGTTGGTGTAGGGGTTGATGCAGGGGGCGTTTTAACACGAGCTACGACTGAGACCACAGGAATAACGGCTTTAGGTAGTGATGGAGTTTCAACTTTAGGTTTTAGAAGCTGAACAGGTGACACAGTAGGGTGCTGAGTTTCTTTACCAGTGGGCAAAGGCACTGCTGCATCGATGGAAGGAATTTGCACTGCCAATTGCACCACTGGGGCGGCCGAAATGACCGGATTCGGCGATTGTTGTGCCTTAGGAGTCTCTATTGTTGGACTTAGAATGGCCGGAGGACTTGGCAATACGGCGCTTGGAAGTGGTGGTGAAACCATCGGGGATTTTGTTCCAACAGTTGGGATAGGTGGTGTCTGTCTTGAGTGAACTAGCTGTGGCTTCTTGGAACTACTCTCGTCATCAGAATCATGAAAATCATACACATCAGCAGATCCAGAGTCCAGTTCGTTTGAGGAGCGCCTTGAAGTTGGCTGTTCTGAAGAGCGACGAGAAGGAGCTTTCGACGCTGAATCATCTACTCGGTCTTCTTTGACATGTCCAACTGTTGAATCAACAGAAGACTTCCGACTTTGGGTTTCAGGAGTTTTCGGAGTTGAAGCATCTTCCTTGGGCAATATGGCTACCTGAGCTTCAACCTTCACCTTTGTATCTGACAGCAATGACGGGCTTGACGAGGACTGGCTCCACACCGTTACGGCGGGTGATTCTGAGGGCACTTCAGACGATGCGGACACTACACTTTCAATGCAACTCTGAATATTAGCGGCAACAACATTAGCAGCAGCCTCTGCAGCAGATACAGGAACAGCTATTTCGGTTGTATTAACGTCAAGTGACCCCTCAGTAATGACTAACGTAGGAGGGGAAAGTCCAGTGGATGGGATTCTGGGAGGAGTTGGCGATCGCTTAGGAGGACTTGAAGCAGGCTCAACTTCTTCCCCATCAAAATTCAAAATAGCAGCAACAGCGTCCTCGGTTTCTTCTTGAGATATTGCTACTGGGCACTCTTTGGGTATGGTCACTTCATCATCTCCAAGAACTGTGGCAGCAGTGCTTCCGGGTGGTGACTTTTCAAGAAGAACAATGCTTTGGATAGCTTTATCCTGCTCAAACAGACTCTTTTTCTCGTCCTCTTCCAGTTTCTGGTCAACAACTTCATCTGGTTTCGGTTCTAAGATACTTGCGTCCATGTTAGTTTCAGGCTCATTAGACTGCTCAATAGCTTGGCCGATTCGAATCTTGAGTTTATTGTCATCATCATCATCTTCATCTGACGAGAACATTCCAGGGATGGATTGCACAGCCTCAGCAACAGCATCAGGGGTATGCTTCAATTGTGGTACTATAGGTTTAATATCTTTGATCATCGAATCAGTAGGACCAAACAGCGATTTGCAACTGTCAGGCAAACTAAAGCCAGCAGAACGATCATCCAAATCAAGCGATCCAAAAAGTACCGGTGGCTTCGCAGGTAACATACAAGCACTTTCCAAAGCAGGGGTGTGCTTGGGAGAGTTGAACAATGAATCGATATCAGTTTTCTCTTTACTAGGTTCAGGTTGAACATGTTTAGATCTTGTACTCCCATGTTCACTGTCAGTGTCTTGCCGTTTAGACTTTTTATCCTTATGATGGTGCTTTTTCTTCTTCTTTTCTGAACTAACTGCACTACTGCTCTTATGACTGTCTACTACATTTTCTTTTTCTGCAGTTGTGTCCTGTGAACTTGACGGGGACAGAGAAATCTTCCGTTCAGCGACCTCAGGAAGCGTGGGTTTTAACTTCTTGGAAGTTTCGTCTTCTGGGGACTTACAAGTTGGTAGTTCCGTAACAGTAGTGGATACAATAGTAGGTGTCTTGGGCCGCTCTGTTTCGACTGATAGCCGAGTTGCCTTGTGCTGCTTGTTACACTTATCAAGACTTTCCGATTCAGAGCTAGAAGTCATTGCTCCGAACAATAATTCTTTCATTGCCATTCCTGATTCTCTTCTTGTTGGTATTGTATCACTACCCACATCTCTATCACCTTTTGGTTTTTTCGAGGATTTGTTAGACTTTGACCCACTTGCTGATCCATGAGGTCTGTATTTCTTCCGGTTCAATTTATTTTCCCTGTCTTTGCTTTTCACAGAGCTAGAATCTCTGTTCTTTTCTGGTCGACTCTCGCTTGAAGCTGCTATGTGAGCTTTTTCTGTATCTGACGAATCTGACGATTCAAACAACGATTTTTTCATACTCTTTTGCTTGCCTAATTTTTCCTTCGATTTTGTCTTCCCAAAGGTAATTGGTGGACTACGTTTTTTACTTCGTACAGGACCACTCGCAACACTACTATCAGAGTCTGAATAGACGTCGTTTGCAAGTAATTTCTTCTGTGACTGACTATGGTAGTTATCCACTTGTCTTGATGATGAAGATTTGTGATGCTGACTCTTTTTAATTTTGTCAATATCCTCGTCTGAATCAGACATACTATCCTCCGACGACTTCACATGTCGTGGAGAAGAAGATGTCTTTGTTGTTGGTAACTCAGAGCTAGTTTTGTTCATGGAACTACTCAACCGCTTTTTCTTTCTTGAAGGTTCCACAGTATGTGATGAACTTGCATTAGACTCGTAGTCTGAATTAGAGAATACTGATGGAGCACTAAATAATGGATTTCCAGACGGGGATTGTTTACAAGAGGATTTTCTTCCTCTTTTCTTACTATGCTTTTCACTTGAGCTCTTCTTTTTGTTTTTCAGTCTACGGGGCTTTGAAGATCTGGATAATTTCATTTGTGACATATTTTGATCGTCTTCTTCATCTGAGGACTGTGTGAGAGGAGCAACTGAAGACGATTCATTAAGAAAATCTCGTGGTTTCTGCATCCCATCACTTAGGTCCATTCCTGAAACATCCATTTGAAGACCATCCTCGTCAGAGGAAGTATGTGCTAGAGACTTGTTACTCTCATCCATTGATGTTGACCTCTTTTTATCGATTTTTTTAGCTCTACAAATTATAAAATGACATATTTTATCAATAATATTCAATACAATACCAATACAATATCAATACATTTGAAAAAATGATACTTACCTTGACTGTTTCAAATGTCTAAATGGGTCATCATTTTTGTCTTGCTTTTTATTTTTGTCTTGCTGCGGGGTTTGAACGTTGCTCTTGCAAGCCCTATTAGACCGTGCTTTAACTTTGTCGTACATGGACACATAGTTATCAATGACAACTTCAAATATAGAGTGGTGTTTCTTCTTACTATCCTCATCTGAAAATTCAAAAATTTGAATAAACATAAACACATAAACTCCCTAGGCTCTAGTTCACCTAGCACCGTAGGCAATTTCTTACCAGAATCTGATGAATCCGTTTCTTCGATAACAATTTTCTTTTTCTTTTTCTGTTCACTATTTCTGGATTTATCACTTCCAGTATCAAATCCTCCAGAGCGGTGCCTTTCCCGTCTATGACCTGACGAGTCTCTCTTTTCATGTTTGTCCGACTTACTTGTCGATGAACCCTTCTCGTGTGAAGAAACGTAGGAGTCACCTCTGCTACCGTCAACACTCCCGGAACTGTTTCGACTAGATTTGCTCGGAACATTCTCAGGCTCAGATTCAAACGAACTGTGTTTTTCTCCTTGAGATCTACTTCTTTCTTTGCTACTGCTGGACGAACTTGCTTTATGCAGGGGCAGTCCCCCACTTTTACTTTTACTGCTTCCACTGTGATGGCTGCTACCGCTACTGTGGTGCTTAGATCCTTTAACATTCTCCTTACCAGGACTATTCTTCTCCTTTCTTTGCCGTTCTCGTTCTTTGTCTTTATTCGAATGTTGTTGCTCCGAGTTCTTAACAGAGTGAAAATTAGTTCGAATTTCAGATGGAGTACGAGATTTTTCCCCACGATGCTTTTCTTTGGAGTTGCTCGAAGAAGAAGATTTGTCTTTTGATCGATGGCTATCTCTAGATCGATAATCTTCTTTATCTTTGCTGTCTTTCTCTTCACTTGGTTGATGCTGCACTGTTGAGCGTGACATCTCTTTCTCTTTAAGCTTATCTTTCGAGCCACTACAACTGGAATCCCTGGACTCCCGTCTTTCAGTATTAGATGTATTCTTCAAACGGTGGTGGTGAGATATCTCTATCTGACTGTCCTTGGAAGTTGAAGATTTGGTTTTCTTCTGATCCGGAGCTGGAATGTAGAACACTGTGATTAAACTTTTGATTGACTCGTGGATTTACATAGTTTTATGGTTAACACACTTTTTATTGTAATCGTCCAACTAAATTCGCAGATAAATTATAACCTTTACTCGTGAAACATTGAAAAACTTTTGGTAAATATATTTTACGGCAATTCGTGAGGTTTGCAAATGGCAAATGTCGTATTGACGCTCTTAAGATATAAGGCATATAAATTAATATTTCGGGTGAAAAAGCTAGAATACCACTTATAAGTGTTATAAGTAATAAATTGAAAACATGTCAATTAATAAAATAAAAACTAACAGTGCATTTAAATCTGGACTACTAATCAAACGTTATAAATAATTTCAAAAATGTTGGACTAACCTTGAGATTCCACATCCTGAGAACTAGCCCTCCGCTTTCTTTTGCCTAATCCTTCCTTATCTTTTTTGTGACTTGAATGATCACTAAAGTCTCTACCGTCTTTACTGTCCTTTTTCTCCCGTTCCCGTTTCTCTCTTTTTTCGTCAGACTTCTTGGAAGATGGGTTTGGTGTTACACAGTCAACATTCTGATTGTCATCCAATGTCACACTAACACTTGTAGAATCGCTATTTCCTGACAATGACGACGATGACTTTTCTTTCTTCTCTTTCTTATCATCACATGAAGAACCGCTTTTACTGCAGTTCAACTTGTCTCTCTGCGATGGTTGAGGTGCAGTACTATTGGAATCTACTTTTATTCCCGAAATGTCAAAAGTTGCAGATGGAGGATTCACTGAACTTGAAACTGAAGTTGAACTACTGCTGGATTTAGCCTTTCTCTCTTTATCCTTGGATGAACTATCTTTAGATGACGAGGAGCTGTGAGCATCTGATCGAGAGGGAATGAATGGACTAGATTCTGAAGCAACTACAGCCACGGTCGTCTCTTGATGTATTGGTCGCATTTCTAAAACCTCCTGTTTAATAAAATTCAGTTCTTGAGGTTGTCGTAATGACATATCCTTTCGAGTAGCAGGATTAGAATCAGACTCTGGTGTGTGCTTCATAGAGTTTCTTTCAGACTTCAGGTTATGACATTGGCTATTTAAGGACCCTATCTTCTCTATATTCGGTTTTGCTTCATGAAGGGGTTTCCCGGAGACCACAGGTGGCTGATCTCCTTGTCGTAGATCTGAAGTACTGCTGCTGTGTTCCGTACTGATCTTAGCAGTGCCAAAATTTGACGAATGAGAATCTACACTGGATCTTCTTTGTACGCCAACGACACTTTGAACACTTGTACTACTGAGTGATAGCACTTTATGCGCAATAGTGTTGACGTGATCAGGTGTACTGGCAACAGTAATTGGAGCAGTAGTAGCTCCATTATTCCAACTGCCAGATGATAAGGTCTTTTTAGAGTCCAAGCTAACCGATCTCTCCACAGCCCGAGGCAAGCCTTGGTGAACCATCGGCTGAGGCGTTACAGGAAGTACGGCACCTGGAGCTGAAGTTGGCTGCAATGAACCACTACTGATGAGAATGTCACTACGCGTACTACTACTGCTGATGGAACTTTGTGAGACGACAGTAGCACAAGGGGACTTCATGAGAATATTACTTGACTTTTCGGAAGAGCTCTGTTTAGAAATCGTCAGTTTCGACGAGCTTTCTACAGTTTTCTTAGTTGAGCCTTGATGAGGGGACGGTTGTACTATGTTTCCACTACTCTCAAGAAGTAATGAGTTAGGAGGGGTGGGAGTGGTAAGAGTATTGTTAACACTACTATTAGACTGAGTTTTACTTAGGTCGGTATTGATCTTAAGGTTAGAAGCATTAGAAGAACCTTGTGCCTGGTTTATGATGAGATCTTGCTTATCTTTACTCGTCATTGGCTGAGAGTTGTTTTGAAAGACATTTGGGATAAAGGAGGGCTTGTTGGGCAGAACAGGACTGTTGCCTCTCACACAGTTAGCCGATGACAGTGGGAAAGGCATTCCGGAGTGGGAAGACAATGACGGTGTCTGATGAGACAAGCGTGAAGGCGTGGGGATAGCTTGGTGAGGTGTCGGGAAGCCAGTACAATTAAATAAGCTACCCCCACTGACAGGGGGTGTCAAAGGTGTGGCTGGGGAAATAGGTGTAGCTTGCCAACTGCCATTAGACGCAGTGGATGAGGTAGATGCAGTTGAAGACGATCTTTGGAATGCGAAGGCTCTCCATTTCGTAGAACTACAACTGCCAATGATTCCCATTGCTTTCGCTTCGTACTTGTCCCCGTAATTTTCCAATCGTTTTTGGTCTTCATCAAACACAGATCGTCTGGCTAGTACGGACTTTCCAATATCAGAAGGTTGATGTCGAAGTTCATCTAGGTCTAAGAACTTGTGTCTAAATCTCGGCTTTTCAGTAATATTCTCAGTTTTAAGTATCGTCCCTTCTGTAATTCCTTCCTGTTTCTGGGGTTTCTCTGTTGTTAATTCCAATGAAGCAGGAATTCTAACAAGTACTGACTGACTAGAGCACAGATTTTCTCGATTTCCATTGAACAAATCGTAAGATTCACAACACTTCTGAACTCTTTGATTCAGAATTGCACTCGTCGGTGAACCTGGAGCCGAAATGCTTTCCGAATCTGAACCATGGTACACGCTGACTTTGGACTCGTTATCAAAATCCTCACTCTTACTTGCGAGTTTTTCTTCACCACTTTTCGCAACGACATTTGAACTACTCAGATTCTCTTTCGGATCTATCACGGCTAGGTTACTGATATCTCCACACCGGTCATTCCATGTAACAGATGAATTTTTGTCTACTGAAGCATTGGATGGTGAAGAAACATAACTAGTGTTCTGATCCACTTCCAAAACAGTAACACCATCACTTCCACCATCAACATCATTTGACGGTGACGCAATTGCAGATGCACTTATTGATGGAGATTTGATTACACTTGGTATTGTCTCAGCAGAATTAATCAACTTAACAGATGACGATGGAGATTCTTTGAACGAGCTGCTATTAACTCTTTGTCTGTTTAGCGCAAATCCAGGGAGAGGCAAACTTATCGGATTCCCTACACTCGTACTCATTTGCTGTTTAGCCAATTCTGTGTCAACTGACGTATTTTCAGTAGCTGTGAAGCACTCAGGATTTTCGTCACATAACGGAGTACCGGGCCTATTATCATCACTATCATTACCATCCCCACTAGTCACAGACGCAGTTGTAGACGGCTGCACATGAACAACAGAAGACAGTGACGACGAGGATGAAGAACCTGAAGTGCTGTGCATATAGGAGCTACAGACGACATTTGCGTTGCCTGAGTCGGCTGATGATCTTCTTATTTTTGACTCGTTCATTTTCTTTCGAGGATCAGATACACCTAAAAGTTAATTTATTGATTTATTTATTTGTCAAACGATTTGCTCTAATCGATTGCAATGCACAACGATTACCTCCAACCACTTCAGATTCACAAGTTGACCGGGCTGTTAGATCTGACTCGGGACACCCTATTCCTGGATCAGGCGAAGCCTTTCGGACGGTTTCTGGTTTCGGTTCCGGAGACGTACTAGATACTCCATCCACAGTACCAGTAACAGAATGTGGAATTTCACTGGAAACTGCTTTTCTAGTGACTCGTCTTGTATCTAACAGATATCACAACAATTTAATTGAGGTCATATAGGTCATATCTACAAGACGAATGAAATGTACTTTTCGTCAGAAACTCACCGAATTCTAGGCTACTCAGTTTATCATCCCCATTAACGCTTGAACTGCTGCTTCCTAAATTCATATCACTTTCACTTTTCTCGTTAACGATTACATCTGACGACGACGTTACGATTGCTGAGTCTGTTTCATGACAACTGAGGTCAATTTTGTTTCTGCTACTTGATTTTTCAGATCCACCGACACGTTCAATGTTTTCAAACTCCAATTGCTCGGCATCGGGACTAACAGGGCTGGTATAGCCTTCTCTCAACCTACTATAGTTCCCACTTTTTCCTTGATCGGCGTCCCCGGATGACAGTAGTTCTTTCACTATTAGGTCACCTCCTGTGACTAAGTCATGAAATTTTTCTGAACCACAAGGAATGTCCGTAGTTGGTGCTAGTGACTTTGTTCCATCAGTACTGCGCCTGTAAAACCAAGCAACAGTTACTTAATACAGTATTCATTGAAATGATAGTCACATTAAATTAAATTATAATATTCTTGGTTAGCATCTACATGGTATTATATAGCAAATAGTTTCATTTACGAATCATTTACATACCTGAATGTAGCATCGTCATTTTCTAATTTATTTCTTACTCTTCGTCCCAATCTGTCCTTACTGATTCCAAACGAAGGTGAGCTAGTTCGCTGAAAACTTGGAGAGGAGCTCTCGGGTGTGCCTAGGTGCATTGTCGCTACTCTATCTTGAAATATTTTAATAACTTCGGGGGATGCGAAATCAACTTGGAGATGTTTCCCTTTGATCACCCAACTTCTTAATCGATGAATGGCCGTTTGAGCAACAGATATCTGTTTCAGATTACACATGCCACAATTTTTACTCGATCTATTCTCAAATTCTCAATTTAACTCTGGTCAAAGAAAGTACTAACTTACCTCCTCGAATTCTACCAATGCAAGAATTCGTTCTGTATCCATTACTATTCTCTTAATAGCACCATACTGCGAGCAATTGGAATACACTTGCTTTTCATTCACGCCACTAGTTCCGTCCAGTAATAACGATGAAGTGGCAGGATTCCGGTAGAAAGAAACACGAGTTTCTCTGGATTTGAACACATGTCTACCCCACTGCGCTCTGATCGCACTTGCTATGTCCACAAATTCGCATACCGCATGAGTTGCAGTTCCTGGCTTTCGAACCAACTTTATTTCCTAAAAATAATCATGGCATTTTCAGCTATAAAAGATAAAACTATATTCATGGGAAATCTGATGATGAAGCGTACCACGATGTCACCGTACTGGTCGAAAACTGATCTTAACTCAGCTGTAGTTACCCCTACATCCAGACCTGTGATTAAAATAGTTCTCGTGGGATATCCCACACTGGCATGTTCTTCCTCTCCACCAGTTCTGCTGTAATACAATAAATGATAAAACACATGAAACGAAAATTCAAAATATGCGTATGTTAATTTATGACATGCCTGTTTTCTTCCTCTGATGCAGCAACTATGTCTTCACTCTTGTGATGGTAGGCAGTGACTTGAATTTTACACCCGAAGAAGAGTTTATCTTGGGATGAGGATACAGCCCGAGATGCGTGGTCTGTGGACTTGAAGCAGACAATGGCGTACCTTTCTGCCCCCACCCCGCAAACTCTAACCCAAGATACCTTCCCGTGCTTTTTGTACTCATGATACAACCCGTCCTTTAACGACGTGTCAGATGATCTCGATGGCAAATTTCGAATCTTGATCGCTGCATGCATCTCTCCCCCGTTGGAATTCCTACGATGATGCTGGGTGTTGTGGGAGTGATGGTGGTTGGATGCCGTCGAATTCACGTTTCTGCTGTAATTAGATTCCCAAAGTATTTATCTGTGTTTTGTGAGTATTCCATTGAATATTTTACAACAATAACTTTGGGTCTACAGTTTACTCTATCACATTTATATTTGTATTAGATATGTTTAAGGTTATATCGGATTCTTTAATACTAAATAAAGTTTGTAAATAAAGTGTCAACCTATTCCGTTGATTTTCTCAGTAAACTAAACCACTCGGATTAAACAAGAAATGTGATAAATGAACAAACGCAAAGAAGGTCAACATTATATCTTACCTGGGCGAGAAAGATTTTGAAGACGAGGGTGAGTGAGACGGTGAATGAGGGGCAGAAACTTTCCTATGAGGTGAACGCGATGGAGACGATGAGGTTGACGTTGACGGACTCGCCGCTACAGGAGATCTTGAACTATGACGCACCCGTGACTCTGAACTCCGATTCACTCCTCGAGACCGACTGTAACTGGACAATTAAATTTTCGTAATTTGAGTTTTAGCTATCGAACTCTACAGAAATCATTGAACAAGCCGATAAAGCAGTTGCATTCTTGTACATCCAACGTTATCACAATTTAATACACATTTTTCAGCAACCTAGCTTTCGCCGATTCGACGCAGCAAATGTATGAATTAAATATTAATACATTCTACAGATAAGAATTTCCTCATTCTGCTGATTTTACCGTTTGTTAAGACGTCTCCCTCCAGCCGTCTCCACAAAATAAAATATTTACTTGAAATAAGTATGCCCTAGTCCTTGTTGTATATAATATTATTATAATCTTTGTTTGGGTTCAACTTTGGATGCAGTAAAAAGCAACGCACAGGATCGAGTAGAAAGTAAGTTATAATATGATATGAATGGTAAAACTGGATGTACCGTTGACGGGAATAAGTATTATTATGGTGGAAGCGCCCACCACCACCACTTGATGATCCGCCACGGGGGAAGTGTCCCGTAGAAGATCCATGATGAGGTGGGGGAGATCTGGAGCGTCCGGAACTCACGCTTGTTGAGACACTGGACCGCGAACCTGAACGAGATCTTGAACCGGCACTACTTCCTCGGTCCGTACTGCCTGATTCACTAACAGATCTGAAATTCAAAATGATTACGAATTATAATTTTGTTTTCATGATTTCACATCAGCTATGTTGACATTTTACGGCTGTTGGCTTAATTCAAATTCATTTCCATGAATATAAGACAACAGAAAATGGATTCGTGTTTCTACCTAGATCTGTGTCTTTTGCTTGGTATGTGACGAGAAGAGACCGAGCTGGCAGGAGATTCAGGACGCCTAGGTCCTTTGGAACTAGATTCACTGTTAGGAGGATGAGATGCCACTGGAGGTACAGGAGGCCTTTCGTCAACCTCGGAATGAGCTGGAGGAGCGAACCGACCCTCGTTTGGGTAACCCCATTGGGACCGATAGTTTCTACAGCCATAAGAAATCACATTGTAGTTTTCGTATAAAATTCCCTCCGTTCGAACAAGAATTATTTAAGTTACCTATTGTCGTTAGGGAATGAATGTCTGTTGTGGAAAGGCCGTGAGTCACGACGACCTCGCCCCACATGGAAGCCATGACCATCACCTCTGCCACGACTAAAGCTTTTGGGTTGATCATAAAAGTGACTAGAAGAATCCTCCGATTGCCTGCTTCCAAGTAAAATATAACTATTAATACTACTGTGTAAGTGTTTGCAGAACGAAGATATTCTCTCTTAGGAAAAGAAACAGTTCACAGGATACATCTACAGATCAACACTAAACAATTAAGCTAGTATGAATCAAGTGCACTTTAGCGTATTAATCATCTCGACATCAACAAAGTATGGAATAAATTAAAAATCTACTCAATTTGATTGTTATAATAATAATGCTATAGCCCCGGCTTGTTATAATTTTGAAAGCATTGAAATATTTTCTGCGCACGTTTATCTGCAGCAAACCTCACTCAAGTGCGTACTCCCACCTGACAATATATACACTTTAATTTTGTATTTATCCCAAGTAGTTAAAAATTTGAACACTCAATACTATCAATCATCAAGTTTACATGAAGTTAACTATTAATAAGCTTGCACTATGATTAATACCAACCAAAGACTAAAAACATGTGCACGAAAGTTGTGGAATCAATGTGAATTTTAAAAGACAAAAAAGAAACGAAGAAAGTTACATACCCGTGCTGACCAGAAAACCTCTGGCGATATACTCCTGCATTTGTGGCTCCTGGAATGCAATTATTGGTCCCCGATCCTGCTCCCAAGGCCGAAACAGGTTGATTAATACTGTTTTGGGATGGGGTTACACAAGAATCGGATGAAATGGAAGGACTTTCTGCAGGAGTTTGTGACTCAGATGGTTGCAGCGAATTACGCGATGCAACCGAACCTGGCTCGTGGTATTGTATTTCAATTGGTTGACCACATATAGCACGGACATTTCGTAGAGCTTTCGACGCGGACCTGATGTCGATGAACGCAACGGTCGCATTTTTAATTGAACGGAGTGGTCCGCCATTATTGGTACACGAGTTTTCGTCCGACAGCAATTTCACACTTTGAACTCGTCCATGTCTACAAAATAAATCACAGAAGTTTAAATATAACTAATTTTACGAATAGTTGTCAGATTTGATTAATGTGAGTGCGAATACTACTAGTGTCATCAAAAAGTTTGTTTTCAGTCGAATGGTACAAATCATGTAGTAAATAGAGAATGCAGGTTGATGAAACATTGGAGGGTGGGATGACCGTTTTTAAGCCAGACATGTCGCCGATTGTAAAAGTTTCTTCATAGTCTGTGAATGCACGCATAGTGTTAAGAGTATTTTGCCGTTTATGATAGTGGTGTCGTGAATCAGTTCCCTTTTTAACGCAACATTCCAATGGCTGAGGAAAACCATATACATACTAAAATATATCATTGTTTACGTACTATAGAACATTAACGCAATTCCAAACGGCAATATGTACTGCATAGTCTGAACGCTGAAGTAGTCTGCAATCTGAATATCAGCTGGATTGCATCATGGCGACAGTTATCCATCCGAAAATTTCGATTACCCTGTCTCAATAGCAGTTCCAAACCGACTCGTTAGCTGTTAGTTTAATCTAAACGAAGACATATTTTGTCTAACGCAATCGGCATAACAAAATTTTACTTGTTGTATTGTACATGTAGATCAGTAATGCGTAACTGCAGCTATGCTGATTTGAAATTATTACTGCAATTCAGTCTACGTAGAAGCAAAATAGCTGCAATATTCCAACTTGGCATCGATGCTGAAGAATGAAGAGCATGCAAGAAACTGCGTAGTAGTATTTAGTATAACATACAAATTTACGCTACACATATATATAATTCACATCTTCGTCGTCTTGTTACTAAAGAGGCAATGTAATGTGGACGTCTAACATATTCCGTCATTCAACTAAACAGTAACAATACAGAGATATGCAACACAGCGATCTTCTTCACAGAAGCATAGCATTACACAGCACTTCAGGTCTTGAATTCTCTATATTGGATCCGTACACCTTGCAGCTTAGAGTTTGGTATTGGTATCCGTATCAGTACTTACAAGTACCTCAGCAGCATCTCCATATTCCTCATCATTTCATCATCATCTAGGTCTTCTACATGAAGTATACGTGAACGATCACTACACTACTGACTACCATCCTTCCATATGGATGAAAATCATATCCTAACATAGATACGGCTCTTCAATATAATACATAACAAACCTGTAGTTTGCTAGTGCATGAAAAGTTCTATTCATTCTTTTCGTACTCTAAAGATAAGTGTAGTACGGCCAGATCCAACGACAAGTCCAAAAACTCAAGTACAAGCAGGCAGAAGAAATCAGAAAACCTCAGCGAAGTTTAGTAACTCTACAGCACCAGCAAGGAACGAGCTTCCACAGTTCGACTGCTCTCCTGCTGATGTTGAGTTTCAATCTTCTTCCACCTATTTTACTTCGTACACTCATCGGCTTCATCATCCATTGAATCAACTACACTGACTGCACTACTGCTATACCCATGGATTTGATTTTTTTCGTAATAATACACTATCTCTTAACACACATAATACTGCAACTAAACCCAGTTCATCGGAGCACAGGTAGATTGCCTGTCTACGTCTACCGTGTAGATAGATGTGCGTATTTTGCATTACGTTTGATTCCTTTGATTCCTCCACTACCCCATCAAATTCCAAATCTTATTAATTGAATGCATAGTACAAAATCATAGCACACAGGTCTGCTCGCTCCATTTAACCTTTCCCGTGTTTTTCAAGCACAATTATAATCACACTTTAAGACTTCAAACAACGTACGTTAAGATTTCTTGGGGTTTTTTACAGCCAAGTTTTTAGCTATTTATCGAGCTAGCAAACGCAACTACATAATATTTGCTGTTTGATTCTTAATTTACTCGTGACTTCGTGGAAGTTTAAGGATTCATGATTCATCTGATAACAAGTATAAACATTATTCGTTAGGCGTTTGCCAGGTATACTATAGTGTTTAGTTTAGTGCACTGAATCGGCCTTATCCGTTCACGTAATGGTATATAATACTTAACTCGCTTACACGATGGCACAAAAAAGGTTCAATTACCTATCCTCATTCCTGTGGGTGGGTATTGGATTCGTATGCGACATTCAGAAACAAACAGTTCACACTGCACGTTATCTGTCCCATCACCATCATACACATTATTTATTCCCTTCTTTTCAGCACCACACCAAACATTCATACTATTACTCTATTGCTGAGGTGTAATACACTAATATAATACAGTAAACAAGATTATTTGCAACCACAATAATTAGCAATTAAATTACAGTCAGCATCTTGTATGGATTCAGATTATCTATTTAGAAGAATTTCTTGCATATTATTATATTATTTCTTCGAATAGGAATTTAAACAAAACATTATGCTTGCGATGTCGCGGTCACCTTGCTTCCCGTGCTGAGTATGATTTCCAAATAGCACAAAATATTGCCCATTATGACTATGGAGTATACTTATTATACTATTCCTCCAAGCAGAGCAGTCCAGTCACAATTCAGACAAACACTTTAAACAAATAATATATCCTCTGATTACTAGAATATTATTATTTCTATTTCCGAAGCGCCATAAGGAGGAAAATTTATTTTAGTTCATTCCAATATGTCAAAATCTATTGTATCAATACATTGGGAGCTATCAAAATCGGGAACCTCTTTGTTTGTAAACCTAGTATCGACTAAATTGCACTATAATTGAGGTGTCCATATCCATACTCCTCTCAGCAAATTGTCAAATGCAACTACTGGTGCAAATTGAGTTTTAAGGGTAGTAGAGGGGGCCAGATTTCCAGTTTGAGAAATCGCGAGTCCCTTTTCAGTTATAATACTAGGGTCATCCTGACAACAGGCCATATTTGACCCCCTCTATCTCCCTTCAAACTCAATTTGCACCGGTAGTCCAATCGACAAAGTTTGTAAGGAATAGACCTCCGGTTTAAGCTGGTTCATGAGTCGACACGAGTTCGACAATTGGAGATGGATACTCGTCAGTCGTCAGTGAGTTTGACGTTGAATATTGTGCTGCGCCCGTTACCGTTGATTTGAATACTGGATACTTATCTACCTCCTAACCCTAGACACACTATAGTAAATGCAATGATCTAACAACAAACAACGCTGACGATGCTAGTATTGTTCATTTTAAATCAACAAATCATACTCATTCAGTCGCTAGTTTTGAAGGATTACTAGTTGCTGCAATACTACTGTTATAATACTGTGTCGTGTACCGTTTTTAGCCTCTTGACATCGAAATGTTATCTACTACACTATAATTAGAAGGGAGAATGACATAGTACATGAATTTCGGATAGTATGGAATGCATTTTCAGACTTTTATGTGATAAAGTTTTGTTTGTTGGCTATCGATTGTAAAATGTAAACATGTAATAGAAATAATTTGAAAAAGTGCATTCATTACAACTTTAGAAACTCCAAGCAGGAATCAAATGTTGTGTCATTTAGTAAAAGCTTTTTACTGTCATCATTATTCCAGTAGAATTAAAGAGACATGCGGTCATTTGTTCATTCAAAGTAGAAACTGATGAGACAAAGCTGAATTTCTTAAGTTTTACACTTGTTATTCAATTCACCAATCGATCCATCTTTATTCTACAACCCACGTCTTCATGCTCTAGGCTATTCATCCGAATTTCAAATATTCCAAATCCCCGGACAATAAGACTAATATAATAAGGCTAAGGCTTTAGCTAGGAGGAAGAAGACATAAGACATTCAATTCAAGTCAACTCGAAGAAGCGAGGTACTGTTAGGAGCTCCCGGAATAAAGATATAGAAGGACATGTAAGGAAGGATCTCTGGTAAAATACGAAAGAAAAGGACTCTAGGATTTGGGAACGAAAAGACGAAGAATAATAGAAGCATAGGGAAACGCTTGGTCTTTCCCAGTATTTTTCAGTCTTTGGAGTTGGGTCGACTACTAGTAGAAATGTGCTCCTGTCTACGTGCTCGCTCGATGGATAGTCGAAGAGAGTTGCTCGGTAATAATAAAACCCTTTCAGATTTTGTTCCACGCCAACCAACTCCACCACCCCACCACCACCAAAGAACTCTTCTTCATGACACCAACACCCTTCCTTCTGTCCCTCTTCTCTGAAATAACCTCTCCCAGAATTTATGCTTTGGTTCAGTCTAAAATTGTTGGAGGTGAGGAACGCAGTTACCTTCCTATACAACAATCCTAACAACCCTCTGCCACTCCGTATACTCACTCACTCAACTAATCTTGGCTCTCGTCAGTACAACAACCAACGCTCTTTCATTTACGACTTCAAGTTGAACTTATAAAACTAGAATAGGAATTTGAACCAACACATCACACAACTCCCTGCTATGACTAATGCTCTGTAATAATATGACTATACTACAGAGACTACAGACTATGCAACAACATTATATGAACCCTAAACATCAGCCTTAGTTGGCTCATTATAACCAGGCTTTTTTATCCCATCAAACTGCATGCTCAGTGCTCAGCCTATACTTATGGTAAGATCCCTCAGTTGCTAGTTTGTCGTATTATTTTACGTGTGCCTCCTTCCTTGCTTGCACTCTCAGCGAACCTCATATAATGTAATACATCACTACATGAGGATAAAAGTTGTGTGCTATTTCATATTTCGTTCACAAGAGATAATGGAAACAAGGGATTTACATTCAGCCCAACCGAGTATAATATCAGTATTATTATTATTACTAATAGAAATTTAAAAAGAAGGTTGTCCGAGCTGGAGCTTCTTTTCTTTTAGAACAATTTTCCAATATTTAATATGTCAATACAACAACACAGTTCATCAGAAAATTCAGTTGGCACTTGGCAATGATTTTCTTCCACAATAGTGTATTTTCAAATGGTAACTGGCAATTTAAACTTGGAACTGGAGCTTAAAAGCATGAAATTAACTAATAATATTAATATTATAATAAATGTGCTATATGTATTGGAGCTCTACGCACGCTTTTGAAAAATTCATCGCGTAGAGCTAGTATACCAAGAAGAGATACACTGCAGTGTGCAATACAGAATCAGAATTGAATATACACACTTTGTATTCAGTATTTTTGCAATTTGTGCAAATCGATTAATACATAGTAGATACTCAGAAATATACCTTCATAAAAACGTCAAAAAATAATCTTACCACACATATTTACTAAACTACTACTGCATATAGAGTTTCAAAAGAATAAAATTCTTGGTTTTTACAACATCTGTAAATTCCACCTTTGCCCTTTTGTTCGAAAAACACAACCTGAGCATTCAGCGCTGACTGACGATATCAGGCTGAAAATACCTTACAAAAGGTAATTTGTAATTATACTGAATTTCAGTAATTAAGTATACAAGTTTCCCGCTGAAGATTTTAGTCAATAGAAATTCAATTTTATTAACTGAAACCTTCGTCTCCTGTCTGTAGAAGATTAAAGATAGAAAGAAAGTCCGATTTCTTGTAAGTTTCCCTGTTCAAATGAAACTGTGAAGCGAAATGGACATGACAATTTCAAACTATAAAAATTAAGTAGAATTTTGGAAATCTTCGGTTTATAGTGCGACGCTAAGTAGCTAGTAATGATAACGATAGTTCGATATATTATGTATAGTGACCATAGCTGTAGCTGTATGATGCATCCAATATAAGTACTTTTATTTCTATTCACTCTTCTCATCTTCTTTATTGACTTTATTCCATAATTCGACTTTAGTACTAACTGCGTCCATATTCCCGAAGTAATCAAAATTCTTCAAATACAAACAATATCTGCTTATAAGTATATTAACTCCAATTACTCCATTAGCTCGATTCAACATGCTAATACACCTATGACCTAAGATAAGTAAGCACATATATGCATATTTATTGCATTCTTTCTTCTAACTTCGAGCATTTTTTCGTTTTTACGCAGGAAATATTCGATAAAGTGACGGATTGATGCACTAGAATAGAACATTAGAAGAAGCAAGAATATAAATCAAACAATCAAATTATGAACAATGATCGAACTGAGGATGTTCTATGGTATACAGCTACAAGTCAAGTATTTAGTTTAGCCAAAAATCTGTCAATATGTCTCATTGAATTTTGTTCCGAGACACAGGTAAGAGTCAGTGGGTTCTCGTAATCTATTTTCTTCTAACCGTAACATCATATGCGAGAAGTAAAACTCCTACCGAGTCTTCTACAATTTTCTACAGTTTTCAACAGTTGAATTCTCTAATAGCTAACATTTTTCCCCAGATATTTGTTTCATACACTGTGCTTCTGTTACTTTCCGTCATTAGTGTGGATTATTACAAAATAGGACTGCTATTTTATTACACGTCCACCCTATGAGTTCACAAAACAACGCGAAAAGTATATCATTCAAATAAGTTTAACCGTCAACCGTAGCCCTTGAGCCGTAAACAGACAACGATTTGCAATTCAATATTCAATAACGTGAGGATAACGATGATTCTAATACTGCACCTTACACCTGAAGCTTACAAATGTCACTGTCACTCCATTTTACCTAAGCAATAGATTTAATCGGGTACTATCTAAAGCAATATGACAATAAATCATATTTCACGTTTGAGTTCAATTCGCATATGTGCTACTGGCTTCTGCAACTTAATATCTGATAATCTAAGTTAACATTTAATATTGTAGTAAATTCGTAACAACATGAACGAGTATTATTCACCACCAATTAAAGACTTGTTTCCTTCCTGGTTCTCTGCACTGAAACAAAACAATGCACTAGAGGTCCAATGGCAGTAGACTGCGATGCCGAATTTTCGACTGAACCACTGAACCTGGTGGTACAACTATAACTTCGGTGACTATTTAAAGGAGGTAATTATTTTCGACAAAATCGGATTCACAACGGCCACTCACCTCAACCCATCTTCAAAGAACACTTAATTAATAATAACAACTGACTGTAGAATGGTAGAATCGTAACTTAACAAATTCAAATAATTCAAATTCCGTGAAAGATAACAACTTTTCACATCGTGCGCGTATGAATTCATATCACTAAAACGAAACAGATAAAGCATTATGACTCTAAGCAAGTCAATCTAGTCTTTATAATTTTAGGAAAAAAATAAAAACAGTCATACACTATTAATTACATTCACTGCCATATTTTTAACTGTTGTGATGCATGTTGTAGAGCTGTGATGGTGTGAGAGGCCAATTTATAGTTCTTTAAGATGTAATATGTAATATCATTACGCAGCTCTCTCACAGCTAAATGATTGAACAATAAACTGACCTTGTGTCTTTTGCTCGATTTAAATTCGAATCACCTTTTTGAGAAAATCAGCAACGACGACGCATATAAGCATATACTTACAAAGTATTTATTTATGAAATGTTTGGAAGGAAAATGAACTACCAAAATATCAAGAGAAGATAAATACCACTCACTCATATCTCACATCGGCTACAATAAGTTGACCTACGAATTAAGAAAATAATCCTTAAGACCCTCAAGCACCTATAAGTCTATCACTTAAACTTAGATTCTTCCTTATGCTGTTCAAACTAACCCACCTTCTGTCCTTCAACTTTCAACAGACCTTTGGGATTCCTCCGATTCCTCCAGTTCTCTTCGCTGTATTTACGAGTATGGATATGGATAATGGATGTATTTCAATGTCAAAGGAATGAAAGGATCACTGTTAAGGAAAAGCGTCCCTTACCGTTCAAACAGGTCTCGGATCTCTTCCTCTCGAACAGTTTCAGGTAGATTTCCGATCCACAAATGCCTCGTTTCTCTAACCATTATCCTTTACCGTCTATGACGTCAAACTCGCCTTGAGTCCATTTACATCGCATTTGCCACCGATTTGTTATCTCTCCTGAACTTGGAACATTAAACAACTCCACCAACCACACCCACCAAAACACCAGACGAGAAAGAAACTTCCAGGACGATCTCCACACTATCAACTCCCCGCTGCACACACACTCAGTCTTACACACTCATCCTTTGCTCATCATGATGTTGTAGCTCTCCAGCACTTTCGAAACTTTTCACCATTTCACGTGACACAGGTCTCTCTCTCCAACTCCATATTACACAATATAAACACACACCTTCTGGAACAACTAGTAGTACAACATACTCGCACAAAAACGAGGCTTCTCCCTTTCCATTCCTCCAAGCTGATTCTGCTGTGCTCCAAAACTCCAAACTCACTCGCACTAAACTTGGCCAACGCAATTCAGCGTATTATTTCACCGAAGATCCAAAAATCCTGGAGATCCTCCCGTAATCTTCTAATCTTCCTCCACCAAACTACACTAACTTCTGCGTTTCCTGGTTATTTATCGGTGCAGCAACTGCTGGTGTTGCTCTACGTTTCACAAACTACACGCCATATCACAACGAATAATAACAAAATTGCTCGAATTCGCTCTGGCGTTACTGACGGTCGGTTTACGACGATAACAATGTAGTAGTAATTGGCTTCGTGTGCTTCTTTTTCTCTTCTTTAGGTGGGTAGTAACAGCGATTTTAGTTCACCACAATTTAACGCGGCCCACAAGCCAGCTCACTAAACACAACGTCTGAGAACCTACCCTCATCAACTCGTTGCATAGACTGAGGCAGAAATATACAGTTAGAGAACCTCTCAGTCCGTGCAGTTGAAAAGCTCCCTTGCTTGCTTGCCACCACCACCAGCTTAATAATACGAGACCATTATTCGTCTATACGGGGATAGAGATGATGATGCCCCTACCGAACTATAGCTTTTGTGTGACTTGCTTATTCAAAAGATTCCTCGCCTCGTACCTCTCCCTCCCCTTTCCCTTGCACACACAAAAAACACGTTAACTAGCACTAGTATATCCTTCCCCGACACTATATAATTATAACTCTTCCTACTATAATTCTTTCATGTGTAGCGCTGTAATAGTATATACTCAGCTGAACTATACCCGGAGCACAGTGTAGAGTCAGCGTCTCGTCCCCAACCAACTCAACTCGTTCACTTCTTTCCAATGTGCTGGGCCACAGTAAACAACTTTCAAAATGGCTCCAGACTCCGCCTATTTCGTAAAACATCTCTGGGCCTTCGCATTTCTGGTTATCTCATGCGCGGCCGTTACAATGGGACTCCTCGACATTATATATCGCTATCTGGCAGCAGAAGCGCAGATATAGTTGGAGCATCGCTTCATGTTCACTATCATGGTAAACTCTACTCCTGCCTGCTGTGTAGATGAATCTTTTCTTCGTCTTCTTATCGTCTGCTTTCTGTGTGTAGAGAGCTGCTTGCCTGATGCAGAAACCGCACATGATACCAGAGTCAAGCACGATATACTAACCACCCATTGTCTGGTTGTAGCTATGTTGCCACCTCCTGTTCATGTCATTATGTACCCTTCGTTTGCCCTCCAAAAACTCATCCATCGACTCTCCTCATACCATTCGAACTTCGTCGTGAACTATACGAGCGACCACGACGATGAGGTACCTCACCTCACTCACGCTATCAAGTAATTCCTTCACTTCATCGTGCC
>JAQGAD010000911.1:0-26414 GCA_034696625.1 Isotomurus palustris
GATCTTAATTTACGATATGAAAGACATGGAAAGCGAACAACCTCGAACCTAACCTGAGAGATTAATTTAAAATAATACTCCTAGGATTACAATAATAATGATGAGGATGAAGGACGACGGACGGAGGTAAGATTGTTGTTGGGCGGTCCTGTCTAATCCATTCCAATAAAAACTTTCCTCACATGCAATCCAATCTCGAGAGTTCTATATACTCCTGGCAAGGTTACTAATACTCCAATAGCTACAAGAACTTCCACCTCTGTTGTTGGCTGCTCTGAATACTATGCCTCAATAACGCTGCAATAATAATGGGCCAGCAAAGCTTTCGTTATGTCAAGGTAAAAGCATGAAACTTTCTCGCAATAATAATCCGCAACGGAGAGGCAGAGGCAGGAACTGGAGAGAGTCGAGAGGGCGAAATTGCTCTACTGTAAGAAGCATGCGATCTGTCAATAATATTCAATCCTGAGCGTTGTTCGCTATTCCTCGTTGTAACAATATACTTCCACAATGGAGCCTAACGGTCACCAGTAGCTTGCAGCTTTCTCCTAACGGGACTCTCTTGTGTAATAATAATAGTAGGTAAATATATAATATCCTGTTGTACTTCTCACAGACATGCCCACCCATCTCAGCAGTCTGCTTCACTAAGTAAAGGGTTTATTTTATGGAACATGAACTGGAAATGGAAGGTTGTCACTGGCTAGTCTATCGCACCACTGGACACAATAGCAACGCAGACTTCATTCTTAAAGTTGATTTCTACCAATGCAACCGCAGGCATGCGAAGCAGAAACTTATGAAAGTAAATTACACTTCGGACCAAAGAATGGGAAATAAAAGCAACTATTCATCTCATCGCCGATAAATTCCAAATTCGATTGCTGGAAAATGAACAATACAGTTGGAGTGTACGCCAAGTAAAACTCTACGTGGGGATTTCAACTGACCACAAATTCAATTCCGAATCTCGACATCATTTCTGCGTAATCTCACAATTCACCTGAGGCAAAATAATCATCAATAATCAACAAAATTGAAAGTTGAAAATTAGATTCGTAAGGGTTGTGTAAGAAAAGTAAATAAAAAGTTATTAAGTGGAAAGCATTTCTGTAGGAGAATTTCCTTACTTCTCGTAGACAATGACACAAAAAACTTAATATAAATGTTTTCAACTTTCCGCATTGTTATTAAAAATTGGAGCATAATAATAATGATTGATAAACAAAGCGGTAGTGCTGGACTCGCTTTTATAAAGTTGTACTTGCACCAATCGAAGAAATAGCTTGAAACCAATTCAATCATGTTTGTTTTCCCCGAAGAAGAAATCCATTTACAAGCAATCCTCTCTATTTCTTTGCATAAACAGATTAAATTTGGAAAGTAGAATTATTTATCAGAGACAGACATACTTTCACATATACCATAGGAATATTACAGAATGTCTATCACTTGTAAAGGAGATAAGGACGAAGGACCTCATCCGTCTTTCCCGAGTGGAAAGCGAGTGGTACACAAGTACACACACATTTATGCACAGAAACTTGTAAGTACTGAATCAATAATTGATTGATTGTGTAATGCAGTTGACTGATAAAAGTTGTCTCTCTCACAGCAAGACGAGTCTTTCACCAAAAGTACCTTTAAAATGATACATTAAGTTTGAGTTGTGTTTTATCTTTCTTTCCCAAAAGAATCCAAAACAGCTCGTCTTGCAAAACGCCATGTTACTTGAAGTATGTCTAGGCCTATTCATCCGGAACAAGTTGTGAGAGAAACCGAAAGTTTGACAATAAGGAACCAAGGACGAACCAATGCATATCATTTTGCATTTGTAGAGGCGAAGAAAAGCTTTGAAATTCTTTATACCATTCTGTTTCCCATCATCACTTACCTACTCACCAAGTCCAAGTTTCTACATTCATAAAAATGAATCTACATCTTGTTCTTGTTAGACTGAAACTATTATTACATTACAACCGGCTGACACAACTGCTCGCACATATAGACTCCTACCAACTACCAACTACCAACTACATCGTCACAGCAGAGTACAATACCATGGATAAATTTCTTTTTGTTTCGATGCTTTCTCATTCATGTCCTACTTACATTTCTTACTGCCAACGCAAGACAAGACACATCCGAAGATCTATTACGTATAATATCAGTCTATCTCATGAATGCGAGTAAAAGTAGAAAAAAGATAGCTTTTTGTAACTTACCAAGTTTCGTCCGTCTTGTCCAATCTACAGTTCAATTTTTCTGGAATGAGTAAATGCTTTCTCGTACTCGGATGCTTTTACTATTTTCGCACAAAAAGACCTTCCAATTTAGCATGTGTATACATATGCTGTTTCAAACTCCTCTTTCTTCGTATTATTATTCGAATGTTCAGCTCTGTGAACGCACTTTCATGGGCAATGGGATACGTTACAACAATTCGTATTTACTACAGACGAGGTATTCCCGTGTGATTAGGAGTAACTTGTTCACATGAACCACGTTATTGAGCTTCAAGATAGCGTGTGTTGTTATTACTGAGAGAAGCTGATAAAAACTACACACACAACAGCCAGGAAACCTCCTCCTCCCACTGATTACAATTATCCTAATGAATTATGGGTTTGATGACATACACAACAGCAGACTCAAAAGGTCAGAGTTCACACGACACTCTTACGTCTTATCAAATTAAACTTTGATAACTTGTAACTTTCTCTTTAATAGGCGAATTATTGAACGTAAAAAACAAACACGAGTTGTTATTAGTCAGTTCCTACAGATATCAGACACAGGTATGTGGTTAATGTGTGTTTCACTCAGTTAATTGATGATGAAACTGTCTCTGTCTCATGTTTTCCCGAGATGAGAACGTTAATTAATGAAAACTATAATAATTAATTGGCAGAGTTCATGTCACGTCAAACGAGTCTCTTAAGAATAACTTTTTGCTGGGATGAGAGAAGATTATCCTTTTTATTTTGCAGTAATGGGTTTACTTGTAAGTTAAGTGTGTGTCTCATATGACACATTAAAAACACAACTTGTAGTCTGCAGTCTGCAAATAAGTTAGATCTTAACTTCACTGCGATACACAGACTTCCCTCAGACAGGGTAAATTCTTGAGACGTTGTAACCTCAGAAAAATGTTAATGATTCCTTCATTAGATTGAGGAAAACACTTAGGTTTTGATTAATTTTGATTATACGTTAACACGTATATGATTTCCGTAATGGTGAAGTGAGACCGTGAGAAAATCCACCGGCTACGTAAGATTCACAGCGTCTGTGACTTCACCCTTCGATGTTCAGCTTGCAACTGAAATACTGACTGCCCTCAACTCTCACATTTTCTCTCGACACATCCTCCGAGCCGTACTCTGTGCTGAGCTGCTTACTTACTCTGTGGCTATCATTGGAAGGTAACCCATGATCTAAGACTTAGTACACAGCAGTTGGCAATAGCCAAGCATGCAAGTAAACTCTACAAACTCACATCCATCCAACAGGATAAGCATTCTTATGTGTCCTACACTTCACCCTTGTCTGAACTTTGTGAATGTTGAATGCAATTTAGAAATTCTATATTTCTTGCTCTATATATGAGTCTCGCTTTAAATTCTTAATGCAATATGCACTGAACTCATTCTATTACACTGGGAGATCCCTTGTACCCTTTAATTATTTCGAGTGTGGTTAAATGCTTAATTGTTCTGAATAGTTTTGTTAGATATGTATAACTGAGGAACTTAAGAATTCACTACAGTTTATACATTTATATTCCTTGTAGCTTATAAGCCATAAGTCACAACCTCAGTCTTGTCTTTCTTGTGTGTGTGTGTGTGTGTGTGTGTTGTATGAGCATGTAGAATATATTATTTGCAATTACGTGTGCCCTAGTATCTTGTTAAACTTTCAGAAGAACTTCTACACACGATCCTTTATCAAATAATTCTACACAGCTTATGAAGGGTTGATCAATCATTCATCCACCTCTCAGTCGTTGAAAGACAAAAGTTATAAAACTTTTCATCGTTTACTTGTGACATTTTGTGGAGCAGAATTAAGTTGTTAATCAACGACTGTCCATATAGTTGATCACTAATCGAGACAAACCGTCGTAAACACAGGTTTATTATTAGTTTAAGTGGGACTCTTACTATTATGCTTACCCTGCTACTGTTCCTGCCAGCTCCTATTCACTCAAGTTACTCACTAGAATAAAGCATTAACAAGATATACTGCAATTCTACACAATAGAATTCAACAATAGACAACAGGAAAGTACTCAACAACTACAACCGTAATTGTGCGAAAGAAAACCAATAAATTCTTCACATACTTTGGTCTCAACAGCATAATCTTCTATAATTATTTAATTTACAACCTCACTCTGTTCTAGGGAACTTTCGAATCCTTCATACTCCTGATGATGATACCTTTGGTTTGATAATACAATTGATAAGACCACATAACACAAAAGGTACCCATTATTAGTATTTAGCATTTATGCACTTTTAACGATGCTTCAAATCTTTTACTCCTTCCTAACCTTATTTTTGTCTTATCATGAGTAACCACCCGACCTAAATGATGAAAGGCTGAATTCAAAATTTTAGCTTTTGTGTTCATACAGCATTTCAGCTTTTAATAAACATTTTTTTAAATGTTTGTGTTTTACTTTTGTAATCCTACCTTTTGTTCGGTAGACTCAACAAACTCATTAATTTTAGATTTAAAGGGAGAAATGCTTGTGTGAAATTCGATATGTTTCGTACTAAAATAACAACATCATTGTTTAATACATTGAGCCATGTAAAATGCAATAAAAATTTCGTATGATGTTGGCTATTCAACTTTCGCTTCACAATACGCGTATGAATTTGTCAATAATGTTTGTCGCAGCAAATAATCTATGATGCATTCTTTAGTAGTGAGCGATGCACCATAAGGCATAATGTGTCACACGTCGAGTTTCATACGGCTTGTCACACAACAATAAAAATACGATGAGACATTATACCCATCCACCCGTTATGCATTATTAGTTAGTGTTTTAAGTAGAGCAACCTAATAATAATAGGACTCTAATTGCACCAAATGAACCACCTACATCAACAAGAACAAACGTAACGAAGTTGTTGCGATTGAATAAGAAAATCGAAACAAGCTCATTGTGTGTGTGTGTGACTTCCTGGAAATAATCCAAATCTGGTTGCAGTTCTCCTCTGAATTACAACACAATTAATGTTATGAGTGATAAGATTGTTTTACATTCCAATGTTTGAATGTGGCATTAGTGTGTGTAGTGTGTAGACTAAAATTGTATGGTGTAAACTACGAAGAATGACGATGATATGTAAGAGGTTGGCAAGTATCGCGAGTCCTACAACCATTCAACTCATTCCATGACATAATACATAAAGAATAAAAAATGACCAAGCTACCTTAACTCGTACTCTCGTTTCCCAAACTGTTTTCCCCGTTTCCGTTCCAACAAGAACCCAACCCTTAATGAAATGTACCACAGCAAAGATTCCAGCTTGCTGTTATGGCCCTCCTAGCCTTCACTTTCCTCTTCAGCCCTCTCTTTCCTCTCTCTCTCTCTCTCTGTCTGTAATATACCCAACGGAACGTAACATAACTTAAACTTCAGCCAAACTTAAACCTCCCTGTGTAGTCAGTGCAGATAAAATATAGTGTAGAACTGTAGGATACATCCAGGTAGATAAAAATTCGTTACTCTTTTTTCAAGTCAAAAAGCAGTCATTACATCCGGCCACAGCTGAGCTAACCCGAAACTGTTGGAAGTGCATGCAGAAGCTTTACCTCACCTCTTTAGTTGCAATGCCAATGCCACTGCTGCCACTTCAAAATTTATCAAGAGCACACCAAACACTTTAGACTCGGACTCCTCTGTTCATTTTAATGCTGCCTCATATTCAGACTGAATTAATACACAAGGCATACTCATCGCTAGATAACCCAATTCCTTCCTTCCTTCCATATCCGTAGCTCTCGTTTAATTCAAAATTATTGGTAGTTATAAAGTTGAGCTTTTGAAGGACCCTTGTCTTAAAGGAAAGCAATTGCTCGTCACTTTACAAGTTTATTTTAGCGTGGAGGCAGTGGATACTTCAGCGAGGTAAGTGTGATGCAGTAGGCTTTAAGGGAACAACACAAAGTACAACATGAAGAACACGGATTCATGAGAAGCTCATTAGGCCTCGCACACTCCACCTGCTCACTCCATTTAATATTCTCTCTATCAATATTTCAACGGAAGCATTTCCCTATTAATTAACATTGCTTTTACCTTCGCCCTCCTATTTCTCTAATCTTATGTTTTATTCACTTACTCTCAGCTTAAGGTGTATAGGTTCTCTGGGTCTCTGAGGAAGAGCGAAAGCGAATACCTGCGCCTTTCCTCCTTCTCTAACGTCATGTCTCCATCAATATCCTGGATCATTCATTATTAAGATAGATAGACGAATTTAACTAAATTCCATTTCTAAAGCCAGATTGTAAATTGTAATTCACTCAACATTCAACAGCCTCAGAGTTCTCCTCGCTTCAATAGAGTTGTCGGCTTGCTCAAGAAATGACTCTAATACATTCAGAAATCTGTTGCACAACTTTTACATAATTTACATCATCATGGAATGAATGTAATTAATGTCTGCATCCGCCTATACGGACTGATATTAATAATAGGCAGCCTGGAATGAAGACATCTAATTAGCATTTTTGCTCTGATAAATTTGTAGTGCGCATTATGTTATCTGTACACTCTGTAGTGGCGAAATACGTGATTATGTCAGAGGAAAAGAAAAAAGAGTTAAAGGTGAAGAGGATTTCACATGTAAAAAAGAGCAATAACTCTTTATTCGCATTCTCATTCAAATGGGATTTTCGGATTTATCTTCCACTCTTCTCATGCAAATTCCTTTATTTCGAATTTACACTCTTTTCTCCACCGAAAATCCTTATCTGGATAATTAAAGTTGTTTCAAAAGATGTGGAAGCAAAGGAACGAGGAGAGGAGTCCCTTTCAAGTTAATGCTTCATCGCCTAAAAATAAAAGCTTCAGATGGAGGTGCTCAACTGTACCATTTAAATTAAGCCTTTTTTATATAAAATGGTCTATTGAACAGTGCAGAGAGGTATTTTCACGTGCTTAGGTATTTCCTTTTGCTTCACAGATGTGTGTGATGCACCTTGGCTTTGGATTCTTCTGGAAGAGTAAATGGAGAAAAGCATACGGAGTTAAGGGAAAAGTGAAAAGCACATAGTTATATCCTATTACAAAGAGTACACATATATCACAACCCAAGGAAGCTTATTCTTCGTTGTTTCCTTTATCGGAGGCTTCAAGATGTATTTCGGTGTAAACTCATCTTAGGAAGTGAAATGGCAATAGTTGTAGTGGAGATAAATCTGTTTGTGCTGTGCGAGAGGAGTTTGGTGGACTTGAGGTTCAGGATCAATGTAAGTCGATAGATAGGATAGATATACAAGGCAATGGATTGCATGGATTGTGTGTGTACTGTGTACTGTGTACTGTGAAGTGTGACTCAACACAACATCTGATGCCCCTTTTGATGTTAGATGTTATGCAAATCGGAAGAAAGTCTGCTTAGGTATATCCGTAGAAAGTTTAGCTCAGCTAGTGGCTTGTATTATCCTTGCCTTGCATTTGTACGGGTCTCTGATCGCAATAGAAATAAAACCGGATTGGAATTGAAATGTGCAAAGTGCAAAGCTGGAATTCATGAATTTCCTTATAACCAATCTGTTCCCTCTCTTCCTCATATCGAACAACTGTGTGTGTGTGTGTGTGTTCTTCCTTCGTGTTGTATCTGTCCCACGATGGCCTTTCTGTGAAAAATGCATGCATTTCACGGTGATGCCAACTATTACCTCTTGTCCATCAAGACATCCGGAGGAGCATCAACTGCCAACTGTAGCACATATAATATGACCATGACCACATGAAAGGAAAGCTACTGCTGGACATTTCTCCTCGAATTGAGAGAATCCATAGGCTCGCTGATATTGTCTTTTCCTTTACTCTTTCTCGAACCAACGAAGCTGCTTCACACAAGAAGACCGTTTAGGCAACGGGAGAAAGTAATAGTCGATAGAAAAGGTCCAAAATCTTTTCACTCTGTACTTCCTGCTTCTTGAGAGACTTCACACAAACCCGGGTGTTGGAATTCCCTCGACTTGTCTTATGAGTCTAGAATTCTAGAAGTCATAGGAAGCTTATAGAAGTGGTGGTGGTGTAGAAGAAACATATATCTCGCATTTACTAAGGGAATTGCCTTCCAGTGTTACTTGTGAAGGAAGCAGGGAAGGAGAAAAGTACTTAAAGCTCAAGAGCAACCCAACACCTCCTCTAGAAACAATAAAAAATGGTCAGAGATTGGATTGAAATCTGGAACGCCTCTTCAATAATGCAATGTCAACGGACCTACGGAATAAAGAAGGAAATCTCTGTTTCTCTCTGAATGTGAGGTTGGACATTCGGTCTCGAGTCTCTTTTGTACCTTACGCCTTATTACGCCATACCTCAACACTACCTCAACAGTCTGGCAGTGGAGCTATGCTGTGTTATGTTTTGTGAAGCCTTGTGGGTTCGTTGGGTCGATTCAGTGCATCTCTCTCCCACAGCATCAGGACTCAGGAGTGACTGCATTATTAGTACCCAAAGATTTGATGAGGGTAGATGTGGAAACTGGGAGGGCTGTGTGAAACAACATATAGCTTTCCCAATGCAGTAAAAGTGGGCTTGAGGGCACTTAGTCACCATCATAAAATACACTTATGCACTTGTTAGACGCTTTGTGATTCAACAATTCCCGTTTTACAACTTTGGTTAGAAACATAACACAATTACTTCTCATGAGAGTCTCCTCGCGTCATACAACCAAATTTTAATATGTGTACAAGTACAACAGAGATAGACGCACACAGACACCCCCTTTGCCGTCCTCTCCGTCGTTTACACGCTGCTTACTTGTTGATGTTGATAGGCTCAGTGGTGAGACGTGAGATTTGATGGTTTTGAGTGACTTCACTTTTCTGCAACGAAGACATCCAATGCCCAAAATCGAATTTTTATTGGTTTTATTTGTTCCACGAATGATGAGAGTACATGGAAATTGTAAAAGTACCTACTAATCATTTACAATGCTGTGGATTAATAATATTATTCCCTCTAGCTGTGATATAATAATTGTGTGATAGAAAATGGAAATGAGGATGAGTAATAATCCAAGATTTGTTAAGAGATCTTTTTTTCTTCCATTCCTCAATAGGGACGAATGAAATGGAATTTTGAAAGATCTAATGGATGAATTAGCTGCAGGCGAAAATCTGTTTTAAGGAAAGGTAGGTACTTATTTTGAAATGATGATCCATTTTACTCTTCTGATCTAATTAGAGATACTCTTTTTACCTACGAAAGATAAATGCGCGAGAAGTACATCACACAAAGCAAAGATTTAAAGTGCACGTTACCCATTTCCATCCCATTCCATTAGAATAAAGAGAATTCTCAAGGTGAGATCACTCGTTGATACTACTTAACAGACAATGAGAGAATAAAACTGCATCGCACACTTGTGAATTTTTTCCCTTTGCTTTGGAAGAATTCGTATTATTTTTATAGCTCTATAGCTTGTGTGAGTAGAGGCCAAGGCAAAGGCTGCTTATGGAGAGATAGCTGATATTCTGATAGTGTCGATGATGGAGGTTTAGTAACAAATTCCAAATCCACAACTCTAAAATTGGTAATGGGATGGTTGGTAGAATTTTTCACTTGGTACATCCGTTTATTTGTCAGTCAGCTAGAGATAGGTTATCTTGATGATCCATACAACAAATGTGAAAAGGCCAACCTTCCCACTTCTCCTTGTCTCCCACCACCACCACATTATTATTATATGCAGAAGTGTGTGGAGTTTATTGGGTACTGACTCACTACTCCATTATTGCTTTACAGCAGTACAGTACAATGTGATATGTGATACGATTGAAATGGAAAGTCAGGGAAGCAGATATCAACTCACACAAAGTAGTAGTCATTTCAATAAGTGTATCAGGATGATGATGATGATGACCGTGTGTCTCGATTCTTGATCTCGATCTCTGCTCTACAGTATTGAGATCATGGATAGAATTTTTACCTCAATTGATCTGATGAACTAGATAGATCTATAAGCAAGTTAGGGAAAGATTGCACAACCGAATTCGATGGAGCATCACGAATCAAGAATAGAGTTCCAACGCGAAAAACTAGGAGACTTCTGGATTTAGATTTAGAGCATTTAGACTCTGGCTGTATAGCGTGGCTGGAGTATTTTAAGAGCAGTAAGACTTACATACATGCAAAGCTGTAAAAATTGTAAAGATATGTCTGCTCCGTATGCATTGGGAATGTACGGAGGGATCATTGAATTGGGTTTCTCGTGTTGGAAGAGATACAGAGGAGAGGAAGAAGACTTTTGAATTTGTGTGTAAGAAGAAGTGAAATGAGGAGCACGTTCACATTATTATGAGAGCTACACTGGCCTTCTGATAGCCTCTACCTCCTTGTAATATAAATGGGAGTCAGATCGATCCGCTTTCTCTTCTGCCATTTTCGCAATAGAAAGCTTTGACTGGTTTGGTCCAACCGTACTTCCTGCTGAAATAGAAACTAGACTGGTTCTGGAAGGAAGCTGTTTCAACCCTAGAAGAAGTGAAATTTAGATCTCTTACTTCAATTCCTTCCTTCGAAGTTGCGTAGGATGTTACACGAAATACCAAATGATCACATCATGCAAAGAACACGAAGAACCTTGAGACGATCTCTCTCTCTCTCTCTCTCTCCGCCAATAAGACTGTTTGCAATATTTGACTTCAAACACTAACCTCGTCTCAAGTAACCCGCATCTCTCCAGACGCAAAGTGAAATCAAAAACCAATCCATGTACCGAACATTGATACTTCTTTCGAGTGAAATATATTGCAGCAAAGAACTAAACCTTCATGCTTTCTCTCCTCCACTGAAGCGGAGAAATACGTCCACAAGCCTTTGCCTATTCTAGTCTGTGCATACTTATCGTTGCTCCAAAGGTATTTAGACTCATCGTTATTCTCCTCGCTTCCCTTCCAATTGCTTTATAACCCCTTTTAAATGCTGACATGGATGTTACCTCGAAATCTCATATTTCATGTGAGGATGCTGATGAAATCAAAATCTTTTTAATACCCTGCAATAAAGTTGTTGTGTAATATTAAGTATTAAATTAACTAGGAATTTGCAAGTCAGGCTTATTTTTATTGTGCCGTAGACTGCAAGAAGGAAAGTATAAAGCCTATTGAACGATGACAATAAATTAGTTTGTCACTTGCCAAACTTCACAGAAGATTGCAACCGGTTGACTTTAGGTTGCGACTTGTCTCGGTCTGTGGAACGGAAAGATACGCTTATCGATTCGAAAATAAAGTAGTCCCAGTTCGAACTCAATTTGGTGTTAGTTAAAGGTTTATCATTGTGTTTGAGTAGGTGAGTAGTAGGAAGCTTACATCATGAACGCCATGCTGGACTTGTACGAATGGAAGAAGTATTTTCTTCAGTTCCCTCAAGACTACAAGATGAAATAACTGAAGCGATTCTTTGATATCTGATGTTGACGTTGTAAGTTGGACAAGACGATAAAAAGAGCAGTCAGTCCTGCAAACCTGATGTTTGGCAGTGAGAATTGGACGCTGGTGTTGGAGCAAAAGGAATTTGGAGTGTGAGAACTTTATCGGAATTTATTGGATTATGGCATCTGGAGACCAAAGAGAACTGGAGCGTATACACATGGACTACACACTCAACACTCCGGTTTTCATGAACAACTTAAACACGAAATAGTCTTCTTGCGTTTCCTCTGAGAAATAAGAAAAGCACAAAAGTCCTTTACACAACTTTTTTTCTCAAAAATCTTTAAGATGGAACAAGGACAAGACAGATATATATAATATGACACTTGTATTTCAAAATATCCACCTACACTTGTCCTATATATTTGTGACCAAGAACACGACATTACGTATATACGAAGAGTAGGAAATAATGTGGCAAAATACACAAAATGTGTCACATTAAAACCTGTAGAAACCTCTTGAGTTTCCACATCATCGTCACCCTTGTCCTCTCCGTCGTCCTCAAGTCATGGGTATATTTTCTTAAGGGAACACGTCTTACAGAGAGACGCATTCATCTTCCTTCTGAGAAACCTAAACATTCATTACTCTCTGGCTCCGAAAAATTATTTGTGTAAACTTTGTAAGTGTAGCAGAAAGAAGGGGCAGGAATGAAGTGTAAATTTCAAAGATGGGAAATCCGATCGTTAAGTAATCTCACATGAAAAAGATTCTTATGTCTTAGCCTTCCTGCCTTTAATAATTCCACTTAACAGAACACACCAGCAACTTTCAAACATTAAACAGTTTGTTGAATTTTAAGGATTGCCTTAGTTAAGCATTCCTTCTCCGAAGCCGAGGAGTTAATGAGAATTTTTTGAAGTTGACAGATGCTGTTTCTAAAAAGGAAACGAACCAGTGCAGTCTTAGTTCTATTTTCTATTACACTCAAAGGCCTTGTTTTAAATGTACATGTTATGCTTCCACACAAAAAATATTCATCTGTGTCGTATCTTTCATTAAGATACTTACCCTACCCTACAAGGAACACAGTGAGTCTTACAGAAAACAGAGGCACATAAAAACAGACCGAGAATAAGTTTCATAGGAACTTGTTTCATTTCCATATTGAGGCAGATCAGTTCTTTACGAGGAAAAGAACGGGAAGGCGAGACTGCCACTCATTGTCAGAAGCAGTCAAAGTTTTTCTCCTATCTTTTTCTCCCAGAAAAAATGGAATGTTGATCATCATAATGATCTGTTCACATTTTTAGACGAAGCAGCTAATGGGTCTGCTGGAACTGATGGGGAGTGTTGAACTTGAGAGTATTTTTTACGATTTTTAAGCTTAAACAAAAGTGACTGTGATGCCCTATGAGAGGAAAGTGTCGTCAATCTTTAGAAAGATAAACTGTAAGTAAAGAGAAAAGCAGGAAGCTTCTTGGACCTCACACAACCAGTCACAATAAACTAGGAACGTAAAGATGCTTTATGTGCAAGGAGCTTTGAGTAAACGATACACAAATTATCTCGCGTTGGATCTCCCAGAACGAAAGAACAGGTCAACGTGCAAACAATGTAAGTTAAATGTAGCTATGTGTCTGTGTCTGTGTACTTATGCTTAAGTACCTCCCAGGTACGAGTTAGCCCTTAAGTCAAGAGTGCCTTAATAGACTGACAGACGATATTGAAACAAAGTATATAAGGACAATGTGCGAATGGTACCCTCCACACCTCCAATTCTTTCTCAGAAAAGGTCTTAAATCAGACAAATCTTAAGAAGTTCGGAAAGACTTTCAGTTTATGACAAAACTCCGGGCTTGTTTGCGATATGTTGAGATGAACAGTTGGAAGAAGTTGGAAGGGAAGAAGGTTTACTTAACTACGTGCGAAATGATCCTTGTCTGCGTTCACTAGTAAAGTACAAATTGAATCTTGGCTTAATTCACTCCACCTCGTAAAACGAAATTTACACACTACTAAAAGACAATCCTCTGTGCTCTAACAGAAATTCCAGAATTACACGAGTGTCCCAGAGGCATAGGTCATTTAGACAAAAGTGTCAAAGCCTCCTTTGGAGAAGGCTCCTTCCTTAATTTTTATTATTTCTTCGTGTGTCCTTCAGTTGAATAGCTCTTCTCCTTGTGTCCGTCTCGCATCTGCAGCACCAGCCTCATCCTCTCCAGTCCCGTATTACAAGAGAAAAAGAATTATTGTTCATAAATCGTCCATCTGATAGGTGGACAATAAGAAAGAACGGTCGGAATAACCAGACCACCACCACCACCACCACCACTTTTCCCAGCCTTCACACACAGCAGACCACAGAGCAATGAAGAAGGCTGGCCAATTTTACAAAAGGACAATTTATTGTTTAGTTTGAACCTCACACGATTTTTGGACTAAATCTCAAAACATGCCAACCTCTTCTATTGCCCAGTGACCCAAACTCTCCTCCTTGTACCAAAACACCTTTTGTGTTTCAAATTGCATTAAGTCTCACACTGTCCGACATGCAGAAAGTGCATTCAGACTTAACCCACCTAATACTTTCCTTAGCTAGGCTTCCTTCGCCCTACACTCTGTGTAAAGCTTCTTATGAATGCATGAGAGAAGGATTTCCTTCTCGAAGGTGATGCGTTTCACACCCACTGAAAGTTTGCTTCGTTCTTTCGATAGGCATCTTTAACAATAGATCAAATACATTCTTTCAGAGGAGATTGAGAGTTGAGAAACCAATGGATGAAGTTTAAGTTTGGTGACGTGAGACAGGACGCTGTTGGACTGAAATGCAACTCCACATGAAACCTTAAGCTTTAGCCTTTTTAAGACGGAGAATAAGAAGAAGGTGACAAGAAAGTATTGTGCATAGTTCGTGTCTCATGAAATACGAAAGGGAAACATAAGACCCAGATTTTTCCAATCCAATTTAAATCTATGAGAAATTCTTTTATGTTTACTCCGTCGACAATCTCAGAACTAAATGGGTTTTACAAAACTAAGGCACTCAAATAATATTCCTGAGATTGAGAGACGAAACTCTGCATAGTCAAACTGTGTTTTTGAGTTCCTCTGTGTAAAAAGTGATGATGATATGTCAAACACATGCAACCTGCATTTTTCAAAAGCTAAAAAAGCTTGGGTTGCTCTTTTTCCTTTCCATTCACTCAGGGAGTGTAGGTCAGGTGTGGCTCACATGAAATAAAAATTAAGCCAAGACACACAAGGTGTGCGCAATCCACGGCCACACAGTTCGTAACAAACTTCCTTAATTATCGTCTCTGCAAACACTTGCTTCACTAATTACTAAGGCTTTTAGGAAGGTTAATCAATTACACAATGTGAGAATGAAACATACATCCAAATCCAACAACGGAGTGCGTAAGAGTGTTTTGCAACGCTTAATCTCTCCTGCTGTTATGCTACGCACAGACACACTTGAGACTGAAACTTGTTCCTTATTCAGTTGAATGTTGAGTCATCTGAGCCAACAAACAGAGTCACAGTGCAGTGCACAACAAGAAAAGCAACTCATTTGCATCCTTCCTCTGCAGTGGGCAACCTTCAGCACATGCTATGCTGGTGGTGGTGGTGGTAGTTCGTGGCAATGTTTTCTAAATAAAAATATCACTTCTTACGATATAAGTTAAGTCAGAGGCAACCCAGGAAGAATCGAGGACATCCTCAGTCATCTTTATATCTAAACTTTGCTTTGTACGCGACTTATGAAGTTGAAAAACCATTGAAAGAACTTCCTAAGCCGAGAGAGAGAGAGAGAGAAGAAATACTTTGAGATTCAGAATAAAAACTCAGCTTGGGTCCACCTCGTCTTTATTCTTTAAGAAAAGATTTCGATGGTAAATAACAAGACTGGCTTCACAAATTCATGCGATACGCAATGGAATGGGAGAAGGTAAAACGCTTATTTCCAAGTCGCTTCTTAAGCCACATCACGAAATGGAAATCCTTCCCTTGTGAGGAAGTCTGCGTAAATCCGAGTTGACAGGTTCTGTGTGTTCAAAGCCAAGCCATTTCACTGTCACTCTTCGTATTGAAAATTGAAATAGCTATCCTTATTCCCAAACAACATTTAGCTATTTTTAGGTCACTAAGCTTCTTGTGAGAAAGCGATTGGGAGTACAGATTATTTTATTATTACAAATCAGTTTTACTCCCACACTAAGACTGTCACTTACAAGAAGGAAAGCAGTACGAATCCATGCACTACGCAGTCACTCAAAAAGTAAAGCGTGAATTTTTCAAAATAATAACATTCCCTGCGTCATAAAAGTATCCTTATGCAAAGGAAGGTGTGGTTGTTCATCAGAAGTTTGTGTCTGAAGCTCAGCAGCTTCCTCTCTGCCGCATTTGTGCTTTTCTTTCAGGACCACGCTTATGTCATACATCCTACATGATGATTGGGGAAAAGGATTTCCTCCGAAAATAAAAGGTGAGTGACAGATAAAGCCTTTCCTCGTCAGTTGGTTGGTCCTCCTAGACAAATACGCATTGAGCGGTGTGGATTTGTAGATCAAATCCTCGTTGTTCTTTAGTCGAAGGATAAAGCCACGACGATGCCATGAGGAAGACTGGAACTAGGCCAGTTTTGACACCTCTTCTATATCCAGCGACCACCACTCCTCTCCGCCGTCTCTTTCTCTCCTGCTGCTCGAGAACCACCACCACTTTTACAAAATTTTACTTTACCTGACTTTCAATCTTGACACATGACATGCCTTCCCAACTGACAGACTAAATCCACAAATGGTTTTGCTTTTTGTAAATCTTATTGTCCCTCAGTTGGGTTAAATTCTTTGTCACTGGGACTTCCCCTCACATTGCTGTGATGTTTACCTAAAGAAATGACAAGTGAGATGCTATGACCATTTGTTTGTGCAGAAACGAAGGAAATTATAAACTAAGAAAGTCTCGTGGTAAATATTAAAATTCAATTCAACGTAAAAGGTGCAGAAGAAAAAGGTGGAAATAAATGCAGATGAAGAAAAGAGGAAATTGAGAAGGAAAGCAATTCTCCTAAGTAGAATATTATGTCTTAGTCGGAGCTCCAAGTGACACTCGTCTTGTCTTGATGGACCTCAGAATGAGAAGAAGAAAGTTCAGAAGAAAGCAAAGATTTTTTGCTTGCCAAAAATGTCATTTATTTTATACATCATCTACCTTTTAGGAGACCGAGAGACGGTTTTTGCTTCTTCTTCTTCTTGTGTGTGTTTTTTACCTACTCTTTTTTACGTAATCGATCAAAATCATCCAAAACTTCCACTCCTCATCAACTTGAAGTCAGTCGCAGCATATGAGAGCACAAGATGAGGCTGAATGAGGAAAGGGAAGAGAGAGGAAGATGGATTTAATTTTGCATGGAAGAACCTCCTTTATATGCTTAAGGCTTTAAACATGAGTGACAAAAGGATGCCTACGAACGCTTTTTGTAAAATGAAATATTTTGACTTGGTTTGGTAGTCACACAAACCACAGACACACACAGACACACACAGCTAGACAAGCTGCTTGAAGCTTTGAAGGAGACTTTCCCCCTGACAGTGTGGAAGTAAGTTAAACAGGATAGGAAAAAGAAAGTAAAGAGGATATGCGAAATCACCATCTTCCCACTCAATATATGTCATTTCCTTCATGATTTTCCATGCAAAACCACACACAAACACTCATGCACACGCAGACCTACTTCCGTTTCTTCGATTTCCTTTCCATAAAATCCACCTTCCTTTGCTTTATTGACCAGAGCAAGTCTCTATTTTTACATTACATTCACTTCGTTTGGCACAATTCGTACGGATCTTGTTTGCTCACAAAAGGATGAACGAACGATAACAAACTCCAGCGACTGGGGAAGTAGTAGTGGCTACGCTAACACACTTTTTATGAGAATGTTAAGTGGTATTTGCTCAATATGTGGTTACACACACACACACACACACATGAATCTATTCTATACAGTCAAGTCCTCTGTACATGGAGTCTCCTCCAGTCTCTCTTATTCTCTGTCCTATTATTGACGATGCATTCAACGTAACAGACTCGAAAAGAATATTATTTTTACATTAGTACTACTACATTTCGTTATTTATATTTTGTCATATTTCTGTTTACTCAAACACGTCGAAAGAATTGCTTTGTTTCGTTAACCGGATTATCCGTATCCGTAGTACAAAGTTACAAAGCTTTCATGTGGAAACAACATCGGCTTATCTTAAGCAAACCTTTCAGGGATTGTTACTTACACCTCAGACAAACGGATGTTAAGGTGTTTTCATGCCTTCTCAATTCTTACTCACTTACAGTGTGAATCACCATCATCAAGAATGTTTTGCTATTTGAGATGAACGCTTTAAACCGTTTTCCCATTTAATATGTAATCTTGTAATCATTTGCAATATCCGTGGCCTGTGGTGCAGTCTGATATCGGAAAGATGGAAGTGAATTGGAAGTGTCAAAGTCTGTCAAGGCTTTAGAAAAGAAGTGTGTGGCTGCCGAGCATGTTGTAAGTATGTCTCATGAAATAAGAATGATGAGAAAGGTAGCATTTTTTCGTTAAGGTTTTATTCATGTGGAAATTGGATCAACGGTCATGCACTTTTAGACGGTATTACGTTATCATGTGTGCAGTATATTCTGGAGTTTATACCCACAAAGTCGCAAGGAAGAAGAGTTTGCATACATTTAATATATGTTAAAGATAGCAAGTCCGATGATTCAGAGGAGCACACACAAACTCACTTGTCTATTCAACACTTTATTATATTCCAAACACTGACAACCACTGGGTCCCGTCACTCACCAGTTGTACGAAAGGAGAGTCGTTTATCTCGGATGATTTATTCAGGTGACAATTTCATATTCCTCACACACCAGCCTCACTATGTTTAGTGGTGGTAGTAGGAAAGCTCCACTGAACTCAATCCATTTTAAATCACTTCGATTTATATTTTCATTCCATTTTATTCCCACTTAATTGACACGAACCTTGAATGAACACTATTACGACTTCCTACAAACATCCTTCGTTATTTGCAAGTCGCAAAAAAGGAATTTAACATATAAATGTACATTCCATTCCATTTCTATTTCTATTTGCATTTTATTTTATTTTTCAGAAATTCTGCATGCAAAAGGAAACCCCAGAGCCCACAAATGCTATGAAATACGAAACCTCTATCCACTCACGACGAGTCCTGAGGTGCATTCATTTCATCTCTTGAATAAATGATGAATGATGCATGTAGTGTAGAAGGAGAGAAAGGTTTTTGGGGATATGTGGCGTGCATTTTTTGGTGTGAAGTGACACATGCTAAATACGAAGGAAATAACCCTTATGATTTATACAAGTTTACTTACACGTGTTATTGTAATAGTTAGTGCAGTCGTGGAAGGAGTCGTAGAGGCAGTTAGCTTTTTATTCTCCCTGCTTTCATGACTTTTTCCATGTATTTATTCATTTTGGCACGAACAAGTGTGAAGAGAAGAGTATCATTTTTCGATCTTATCGCAATTCCAAATATATACGCGTTCCACACTCTCTCTCTCAGTCTGAAATGTGATCTTAATCCTGTCTCATAGAAAATGGTGTGCGTTTCATGGCCTTTAAAATATTATCTTTTCTACGAGCTATTTCCTATTCAATAAACTCATTTCTACTTCTTCCCTGTGCCTTCTCACTCTTTCTCATGTTCTCTCCATGTACTCACGATTCACCGTAGACCGTAACCCAACACACACACACACACACACCACAGACTATACAGACTAAATAGACTTGTACATTTTTTGCACAAAAAAATTCTTCGGGTTTTTCGTCTTAATAGCCGGATCAATATTTTCCTGGGTATTGGCCTTATAAATCGTCACTTTTCTGCCAGTCCTATTACACCCGGCTTTCTCTACCATTTCTACCATTTGCTCTCCATCAAGACGAAGATCTAATCTTTCGTAAATAATTTTTGTACGTATCTTAAATCTTGCTTAACCTTTGCTCTGTGTTATATACTTTCCTGAGAACTTCAGTACTACTTCCTAACATTCTAACGGAGCTCTTCTAACCAAGATTGAGGGACCTACGCACGTTGTTGTGAATGGGTGCTTGTATAATAATATAAAACATCCACACAACATTCTTCTCGTGAATTCGTATCACGCAACCAGTTCACAAAACCTTATAAACCTTAACTATTATTTAAATACGAATATAAATGACAGTTTATGAGTCGTAGAAATTTATTATGTAACTCCCATTCACATTAAGAAGTTGAGAAATTGTATCATTTTATTCTGCGGTGGAGGAACACTCGGGTGTTTCGTTGGAATTTGCATACAGCAATGCATTATAACTTATAACATTATAAGGTGTTTGGATGAATGAACTATAGAGACGATTATGATTGCCCTGCACAACCCATTCAGTCCTTCATCCCCTCCACTTACACGAATAATTTCCTTCGCTTCAAATAATATTGTTTTATTTCCTCTAATTTATGAGTCTCGTACTAAATCCATAATGCCGTATCCTTTCTCTAAATTAGAAGAGGAATTCCGGGGCTCCATTTCCACATGTCATGATGGTTATTAGTAGTGTGTACTCGTGGTGGCCGTATGGGTTCCCATTTACTGCACACTACTGCACAGTCACTAAATCCCATGCTCACACACACATAAAATGAAATAAATGTCTTAGACGTGTCTTATTAGTGTTGTGTGTGTGTGTCATTATCCCGTCTTGTACCTGTTTTGTATTTAAGGTAAAACCTCCAAGGCGGAATGTCCGAGGTGAATACTAATTCTTAATGAGACTTACGGGCACCCATAACACAAACGATCCAAATATTTCCTCCATCCCGTCTACACACACACACAAACAGCTATGCAACAACATGTCGAACACCGATATGCTTTTGTCATGTGTCATGTCATGTCAAAAGGACGTTTTCCTTCGGAAATCCAAGCTCTGCGACTGCAGTCAAATTCGGAATTGTTAACAGACCAACCTCGTCGTTTTCAAATGAGAGTCAATGTGTTCCACACCCAACGAACTAAATACCCTCCTTCCATTCCTACACTTCACCTTTTCCTTCTCTACCTTTCGATGTTTAATCAGATTCAAGTCACCTACAACACACACAATAGCCAGTCACTGTCACTTTTCAAGGTGACCAGTACTAAAACCAACAAAGCTGTGTTGTATCAACTGTATCAATCGCACTTTCACCACGTAAAACTACCTCGTTCATTCCTTCCTTTCATTCCTTGAGAATCACAGGTAGGAATTACCTCGTTTTAAAATGCAACGCAGAAATCACCTTTACAAGACTTAAACAACCTGCTTTCACAGGTGAACATAATATTATTCCCTCTTGGCTCGCACTTTTTTAGCTTCTCTCTTAGCTACCTGTTGTGTGAAGATCGTGTGCGTCGTTCAGAAAGGTAAATTCGTATTATAATTATTGCCAGGAGAAAGTCGCAGAGCAAGGATTAATCTGCGTACAACAGCACAACAAGAGAATTAATCACGACAGCATTACAACATGGACATCCCTGGGTAGCAGTGAACATTCCGTGGGGAACAAGAAAGAGAAAGCGTAGGTAAAAGCGAAGGAGTATTATAATCATGAGCCGTTATTGCCCGTAGAAAGTCATGATAATAATAATATCACGAAGAATAAAATCATTTCTTTCCCTCTCTTCCGGCAAACATGTTTTCTTACAACTTATACAGCTTCTCAACAATCTCACGAGCAACATTGTCGTGGTTTGCGTGTGTATCCTGTATACGTACTCTCTCTCTCCCTCTATCGCTATACACAAGGTCTTGGTCGTCTTGGACTGTTGCACACAACGAACAACCAACCTACACACACACACAAACTCACGCAATATGTGTTTTCTTAGCTCTTGAGAAGACTCTCGAGGAGGTTGTAAAACTAAGAAAAATCCCCCAAAACTGTCGTCGTCTTGGTCTGGATGAGTTTTGCTCCGAGGTTACTACAAAAGAATAAGGAGGAAATTGCTTGAAGCCCTCGCAGGGAGCGTAGAGCGAAGTCCGTCGTCCGTTTGGTCTAAAAAAAACAACGTCTTGATCACAAGTCTCCTACCCGTGAAGAAAGTTCCTGGCATAATCACGTCTTGTTAGTAACAGTCCTCCAGCACAGTAGGAAAGATTAAACTAAAAAGTAGCGAGCGTATAAGAAAGAAGTCTCAAGCCGTTTCCAACTCACTCTCGGCTCTGTTCTCAAGTTCTCATCTTTGTCTAATAATAATAAGTAATAACCATCGATATTAAGATATTACGTGGATAATATGCATTCAACTTTACCCATTCAATAACGATGATTACCATTTGAAAAAAGTTTTCTTTATTATTCATTCTAATCATTCTCTTTCCATTCTTGTGGCCCTAATAGGGCTGCACAGAGAGTGAGAGGTGTATAGTTGATAGTAAGAATGATTCTATTGTTGGAAGGTTGGACTGTGTTGGACTAAAAGCATTTGTTCGAGACTCGAGAGGACTTCTTCTTCTCAGCGATCCATGGAATGACAGCGTGTGGAGAGGACCTGCAGTAGCTCAGCAACTTTTTCATTCCTTCAAAGGAAGCAGATTTTCAAAATCCTTTCATACACAATTCTTTTCGTTGTTGGAGTTATGTCGTAATAAGAAAAGTAAAAAAGTCGTTGAAAGAATCTCTGAGTCTTCATTTGGATAAAAAGGCAAATCTCAAATGGAACTTTAGACTCTCGATCTCCTATGATGACGACGAATTCAGACTACATATTGTTTAGAATGATCCAAAGAAGATGTGAACTAGAATGAGATTCCAATGGGTGAAAGGGACCTACTAACTTGCTCAGCTGTAGTAACTGCACTAGTGAACTGTGAGAATCAAACCCATCGACGTGGAGTAAGCAGGAGACCGGGTTACTATATATGTACTCACATACTGGTAGTCTGGTTTTACGTTGTGATTTTTTGGACAAGTCATTTAATAAGATTTATTACCGGGGGGTTGACATTTCAACAAAATAGAACAGCGGGGGACTTTCTTGGCCAAAAAATGAAGAAGACTGTGTCTCTCTTGTTGGAGTTCTTTCCCTTTTAATCTCCTCTGCTAACTACCTATGAATGGGACGGATAGCGATATCAATCCTCTTGTCCTTCGCACTGCTGCCAGTCTTACGGAGATACGGTGGTGACCGATTCCAGGAGGCTGATTATGCCTTGGACTCAATCGGTTGCATCCTCGACACAATTTATTTCCTTGCATGCATGCAGACGACGAGAGAGAGAGAGGGTCACATTACAACGCATACGGAAAGAACTTTGCTTTCCTCATCTCTCCAACATATTTCCCTATGGTCTCATCAAAATCCAAAAAGCTCTTTCAAGGGACCTCTTTTACTTGCCTCGTCGTTTCAACTCCATTCTTCCACTTCAATCTCATCTTCCTCCAAAGAATCCACCCGTGTATTCTCATGTGTGTATTTTCTAATCCGGATGCAATTCAGTCACCGATTACTTCATCAACTTAAGAGATGAGCCATCCGCAAACAGCGTGGGAGATGGGAAGGAGTTTAGGCTCCCTTAAATGATGATGAAGGATTACGAAATTCCTTCTAAGTCTTTTAAAAATACAAAGTAGAGAGGGTAAAGTCTGACAGTCTGGTCTGGTATAAAAAATCTAATTTGGCACTCAGGCCACTGCTGACTTTGCTTTTGGTTCTTTCCAACGGTTCATAAAAAGGCTTGTCTCCCCAAAATGCCAGTGATATGCTTATGCTTTAAGTTTTGGTCAATTGAGTAGTGTAGACGGTCTGGAGGAGATACTTTAATGACAGGACTCAGGACCGGCACCGCTTCAACAGAACCTCAAATTTTGAAGAATTCTCAAAGAATCGCACTTTAAAAAGTGTCACGTAATACAGGAAGAAAAACACCGGAGAAGGACTACCCTTTCATTTAAATGGGGAGTAATCATCCCATTTAGCATCGGTGATAAGATTTGGGTACCTACCTGCGATGATGACGAAGAATCAAGAATACACACAAGGAGTCCTTGGCCAGTGGAGTTAAGCATTTGATGTGTATTGGAGATTAAAACTAAGATGACACGGAGGATGACAGCCTTTACTAATGGACTTAATACACCCAGGTCCTTCCATCCATTTGTCTTAATCATCACACACACACACATCGCCATCGCATCATCATCCTTAAAGGCTTTGTCTATTTTGTATCTCTCGACGAGACGTTAAAGAATTAAGCTCCTAATGGATTTCCATTCCCATCTGAGGTAGACCAGTCACTGTGACTTAATTCCCTGTGAGAAAGATTACTCTCGTCCACCTCCTCCTCCTCTTCCTCCTCTTTGACTTTTACTCGTACAAAACTACGTGGCCTGATTTCTTCCGTCGATAATCGTATCGCTGCTTCTCATAAAATAAAGCAGGAGAGTGTCAGATTAGAATGTACATTGTGGAACAGTTGTTCATAAAAACGGCTTATACTTTAAGCCTTTTGTCTTTGGGCTCTGAACGGACATCTCGTCATCAGCAGCAGGGAACGTGTGTCATTTGAGATCACGTTAAAAAAACTAGAACTCTCCGTTCTTACACATCTTAGAAAGCAGATCCCAAGTCCCAAGTCCCAAGAACACGAGAAAGACTTTCAGAGTTCCAGAAAGTCTTAATCTACTTTTATACATTTTTAATAGCTTCCTCTTGCCCATTGAGAATTCACCACTCATATTCTGAGTTATACTTCCTTTGCAGAACATTAAATCTACATATAAGTCACTTATAATTTAAGCCGAGCAAGAGGTGAATTACTAGACATCTGGGGCAGAAAGAAATGGCTTCCATAAGAGCATCAACAATCACATTAATTTTTTTTATTAAAACCAAATCATCCATCATATTTATTGCTCTTATTGGTCGTACTTTTTCATTTCTATTTGGAACTACTTGGAACTACTCAATGATTTCCTTTTACTACTCTCTGTACCTATTTTTCCACTGAAGAGTTTATATTATTTTCCCAAATAAAACTTCGAAAAGCCTCTTTGCTCATTACATTTTTACCATACAACCCAAAGCAGCAAATCTTTCCAACTCCAGTAATACATTCGCTCGTGCACCATTCATTTTATGAAGAGAAGATCCTCGTGTATTATCGATGGATTGCTTTTCTTCTTGTTAAACAAAATCAAGTAAAAAAATACCTAAAGTAGACTTGGCTCACGTACACATTGAATAGTGAAAGAGCACAGAGGGCAAGAGATGGAAATTCAGAATGTGGAGGATTTCAAAGCTGAATGTAATCTTCCTTCCTTCCTTTTTGCAGAAATAGGTAAAAAGGTAAACCTTTTCCGTCTCTCTCATCCTTGTTTACCTAACTCTCATCCAATCTATCTGAGTCTCTCTCCTCAAGGAAGATCCAAAGCCTCAAAATATGTGTATTATCCTTACTTGCACTATACACACACACATAAGCATATGCATATACTAGTATACTACATCCACCTTTCACACACACGACGTGAGCAGATATATTTAAGGGAAGGATATGAGTAAACACACACAGCATTATTACTATTGCATGCAAAGTAACAACGATAGATCTTTAAGGGCATTAAAAGACGTCTTTTTGCTAACAAGAATGTGTAGTTTAGACGTGTGCAAAAAGATCCACACAGCCGCTATTCATACTCCACTCAAGCCATCATGTCTTCAGAGATGGATGATGGATATTTGGTGTGGAATGTGTGGTGAATTTTAACTTCTTTCGAGAAATGAACTCACTACTCATTCTCCACGAGAAAAGAAAGAAGACTGCAAGCACAACGATATGAAAAGTCTCAAGCCTTTTACCCCAGTAATCCGCGTACTCTCGACTGTTGTTCATGTCTTCATCATATCTGTAAGGTTTCCTATATAAGTATAAATATGTGTTCTTTTGTCAGTCGTGGACTCACAACCTCAACCTCACAACCTGCAGTGAGATGAACGGATGACTAGTCCAAAAAATAATTTGGAGTTTTTACTCTCCGTCTCTCCTTGTCTGAGGTCGAAGGGCAGGTTATGCAAAAAATGGGCTTTTATTCCTTCAAAATCTTCCTTCCAGAAAGGTTGAGACTCTTTGTTTCTTGCAAAATGCAAAGTTGGCAACAACATTTGGTGTAATGACCCGTGCAGAATAATAAGGCGAGTATATATTATAGCGAGTGTATATATCTGGACTCTGGACTTGTGTGTGTAGCGTTTCCTTTCTCCGACTTTTTATGAACTCATAAGTTCCGATGATGGATTACATTTTTCACCTGAGATTAATTTCACTGCATTTGATGGTGGAAATGGCAGTAAAATTAACACTGGGTTCCCCTTTTTACGACGAAATAAAGGTGTCGGATTCATTTAACGTGAAATTCGCGTACCAATCAAGATAGTGTGGATGAATATCATGCAAATTACTTTTGTCTTGGACAAGAAATATAAACTCAGTTTTGACTGCCTTTATACTGATTTGTGACTCATAAATACGTCGCCTGTCAACTCAGCTTCTGTTTCTTATGCATTTAACACAGCTTGGAGGAGGAATGCGCTGATTATTGTTCTACGAGGCTTGCTCAGTGGTGTATGACTTTAATAACGAGTAAAATGGACGCCTTTTATGAGTCATTAATTTTTCATTGCTATGTCATTTTTTATCCTCGATT